>JASANE010017243.1:0-28162 GCA_030248225.1 Trileptium ribeirensis
TTTATTTTTATAAAAATAAACCAATTATTTTCTACGAATTCGTATGTGACTAAAGGCTACGGCAAATTTATACTAACAATGTATATCAGAAATCAACATCTTCTCGGTCACAGACAATTCTTGTGCCAGCGAATCAGCCACGTAACCATCTTTTGAAGAATCGCGCGACCAGCGGCCGTGTTTCCGGATCAATGTTTGATCCGCACAAACATTTGACGCATGCGATGCTCCGCCGGACCTTAAACTATGAAGGCCAAAATGAGAAGGAGAAACGATAGAAGTCCGTAATAGCGACTCCAAGAAAAGCTCTCGCGCTCTAGAATAACACAAGTGTGACTCCCACACGGGCAAGTAGATTCCATTGCGTTTCTGTAAACGAGTAAACAAAAATCTTGTTGGCGAAGGAACAACACCTAACAGATCGACATAAGCGCGAACAACCATAAACGGAGAATGTGAGCAAGTGTTTCCCTTGGCTAGTTTGACCGACGAACCGCGTCTATATTGATCAGTTTTAGAACTCGCGATATAAACATGAAGAAAATCTGAGTGGAAAACAAGATCTTTGTGGCGAAGTTTCGCGAGCTCTGCGTACCTGAAAAAGCCGAAAAAACCTAATACAATTAGCGTAAGACTCCGCATTTGATATAGACAATTCCAATCAGTTAAAGCAGTCAATTCCACAACAATGGAAAAAGGCAACGGCAACTTTCTGTTGCGTTTTGTATGATCCGTATTACGCTTACCAGCAGAAAGCACTCTTTTCGTTACACTAGATTCAGGATTGACCAAACCGGCTATTGAATGAACCCAGAGAATCGCATTATATGACTGCGATAAAGCAGAAAATGACAAGCCACGGTTCATCAGCTGTATAATATACAAGGCTAAAGTTAAAGACGTACACGGAAGCGCACTAACCTGTTTGTCGTGGCACCAACATTTAAACCGCCGGAAAGCATTCAAGTATAAAGTTGTAGTCGACTCAGCAGACGAAGCTATCAAAATCGACGGCAGTTGGCTAATCAGCGATTGAAGACTGCTACGGACAGCTCCCTTCTGGAAAGCCGCACAGCGAAAGATGACTAAAACGAAGCAAACAGACAATATACAACCAATACGGGAGGGTGGGAGGGTGCAAGCTGTATTCAGCCGAAGATTGCCGTAGAATGAATTCCTCTACGACTGTACAAACTATTACCGCGACTTAATTTGCATATGCAAAGAACGTAACATACTGCTTCTCCGAAAATAATTGTAAATTTATTTTTATAAAAATAAACCAATTATTTTCTACGAATTCGTATATGACTAAAGCAAGGCTAATAGAATACAGAAAAATGGAGTGATCAGGCGCGCAAACGGACTGCCATAAACTGAGTAAATTGATTGCCCAGACAAAAACCATGCTCCCGTTCTAGAGCCATATCTCCGCGAAAAACGAGGGAATCGACTACAAAGTAGGCTCTATGTCCATGGGGGAAAAGCATCGGCCAGAAAACAGCAGTCTTCCAGCACGGAATGAATAACGTACCAACACCCCCACAAGCCAACAAGTGTCTGATCGTTCGCGGCACCAGAGAGACAGGAGGGCAAAGCCAATTGTTATATTGGGCCCAGTTCTGAGTAAACGCATCAACTCCGCTGGTACCAGGTGACCAAAAACGAGAATTAAACTGTTCGACTTTTTTATTGAATTCATCCGCAAATCTGTCAAACGTAAAAATACCCCAACGATTAGAGCAAACATCAAAAGCGAGACGGGACACAACCCAGCGGTCAGTGTCTCTTGTACGACTTAGGCAATCCGCCACAGAATTATATTGACGGTGAATCCACCTACAATCAAAATCAATTTCCTGTTGCACACAAAACGTGAAAATTTTCAAGGCTAGTGCTTGCAAAGTAGATTTTGAACTACCTATTTTCACAATCCGTGACACTGCCATATTGTCTGTATTCAATAACACAGATTTGCTGGTAAGAACACTACGGAACGCACGCAATGCGTACTCGACGGCGATCAGCTCCCTATGTGCCGAAGACAGTTGTGTCTCATAAAAATTGAACTCTCTAGAGCAAAACGCCTCCAAAGTGCCCACATAAGCGACAGCGCCGCATGCAAAGTCGCTCGCATCCGAAAAAACAAGAGTAGCAGGCTTGCGGTATGTTAGAAAATACCGAGGTTTTACAGCCGGTAATACAGATTGCCAAAATGACAGTTCGATAGCCGCAGCAGGCGGAAGTTTTCTATAGCTATCCCAACGACCCTTGGGGCGTGTGGTAATAAACTGATATAAACTTCTGGTTCGCAATCTTACTAAAGAGCCTATTACTAGAGAAAAAGACTGCAGGAGGCCAGTAAACCTGGCGACGGACCTGGCTGTACACCTCCTCTGTCTATACAGAGACTGAACCTGAGACTGAGCTTTTTCCAACTTCTTTTCGGGGATATCCAGAGTTCCTTGTTTGAGATTAATCACGAAACCTAGCCAGGTTAATGTCTGGACTGGCTCCCAAATTGACTTTGCGTCATTAACCTGAAAACCAGCGCGAGCTAACGTGGAACGAACCCTAACAGAAAATTCGGCGCACTGATCTCGGAAAGAAGCACAACAAATACCGTCATCTAAATATAAAACAATAGGAATGCCTTGAGATCTCCAAGTCTCAACCAACGGGCGTAAAACTTTTGTGAAAATAAACGGAGCCGTGGAAAGCCCAAACGGAAGAACGTTAAACTGAAAATACCTACGAACGCCATGGAATACCCAGGAAAAACCTAAAAAGGTAGTGTGAGGTTCATATATTTCGATGTGATGATAACCGCTCTTAAGATCAAAAGAAAAGAGGAAGCCATTTTTCACAAAATAATTAAGTGCAATACGTAAATCCTCAAACCGGAACGACTGCGCGTTAAGATGCTGATTAACATAGCGTAAATCCAAAATAAGGCGCTTTTTTCCAGAGGACTGAATTGACACAGAAAGAGGGTTTACCACTGTCGGTTTGTGTTGAACTTCGGAAACGCATCCCGCGGCAAGCAAATCTTCAATTTCAGATTGTACAAAATAATGTTCCCGAAGGGCTGACACATTATTTCTAAAACTCGCAGGGGATGGAACTGCACGAAACGGAACAGGATAACCCCTCTCTATAACCCGCAAAATAAAACGGGAAATCCGGAGCTGTTTCCAGAAAACCAAACTCTTCTTAAGCCCTCCTTTTACCGTAGACATTGTCTGAGAAACAAGAAGGGACTTACATTCCGCTGTTTCACTGAGCACCGGTCTTTTCTCGCTCCGGGCAGGAATTGTACAAGTGACCGAATTTGCCACAGAAGTAGCAAGACCCTTGGCTTTGCTGTTGATATCGAGGGACTGCTGAACGCGACGGATAGTTGGGTTGTCGATACTGCTGGTACGGCGAGACGCGAGGACCTTGATATATGAACCGGGATGAGGGATAGAAGGAGCGTGAGGCATCCTCACGCACGCGCCCGCGAAAGGGCTGCTTGGATAAAAAATTGCGAGAGCGTTTGCGACGCGCCCTTTCCTCGGCTGACCGAATGCGGCGCTCATCATCTGAATCTGAAGCAATATTGTCCCCGATATATTCGCTAACCGCGTCCCAACCCGAACGATCAGCCAGTTTAATGTGTTTGTTACGTTCATCCAAACGATGTTGCGCGTCAGCTAACATATCAAGTGCCCGCTTACGATCGTTCGCTCCATCCGAAAGAATTCGCTTGGCTTCTACAATAGTTTTACGCAGATTAGAGTTAAACTCTACCTGGAGCTGATTACCCTTATATCGTAGGGTTGGCTCAGATTTAGACGACTTACCCGCAATTCGCTCCAGCTGATCCCACTTCGAACAAATAGTGTGTTCGACAAGCTTCAAAAGCTCGTCGGCCCGTAGAGCTGTTGCTTCCGGTACATTTGCCAGGTCGGCGGGATCTGTCGAAACTTCAGCCTGAGCTGAACAAGTTGCATGACTCTCTTGATCTGACATAAGGAGAGCAGGAAAAACAACAGAGACCGAGACGAACAAAACAGCAGAAAATTACGCAAACCGAAAATAGTGTATTTGCAAGCTGTATTCAGCCGAAGATTGCCGTAGAATGAATTCCTCTACGACTGTACAAACTATTACCGCGACTTAATTTGCATATGCAAAGAACGTAACATACTGCTTCTCCGAAAATAATTGTAAATATATTATAATAAACAAACCCAAACAAAATAAATCAAAAAACAACAAACAAAAAAACAAAACAAAAAAAACAACAAAACAAAAAAACCCAACGAAAAGCCCAACAAAATACAAAAAAAAAAAAACCACACACACCCCCACCAAACCACTCAAAACAAAAACATAACCCACCCCCCCAAACAACACAATTTTCACCCTATTTTTAAAAATTTTGCCAAAATATTCCGCGCTCCCATTGCGCGTTAGGATAAGCGGTTGCTCCAGGCAGGGGTAGCGGGCACCGTCAGGTGGTAGGCTATGACCTATGAGTGGTTCGAGGCCTCAGGAGGGTAGCCACCTGGACCTCTGCTTCGGCAAATATGTTGTTAACGCTGAATCTCAAACTGCACAGGGCTGTTTTCAGGGAAATTCGATAACCTGTTGCGCTTAGCGATCTTGTGGAACTGAATATATTCGCTGTACCACACGTATAGCGACACTATAGTACAATAGATAGGTTAATAGTATAGCAAGGATGCCTAATGTGAGTCGACCCTAAATGCGCGGTACCTCAGTCAATACCGTTTGTATATTTTATTTGTGTACGATATTTATATGGCATTGTTTTTTTTGGTAAACTAAATGTTTTAGCGTTTTATAAGACATGCTGAATTATTTTTCTGTCTTTCAAATGTTTATGTAGCTTAGGAATTTTATGTTTAACTTTGGGGACAGAATATTCATTCTAACATCGTTTTATTCTCATAGATTTTGATATAATTCGATATGCGGGATTATCTGCAAAGAGATTTCCAAGCCTAGTATTTCGCGTTGGGCAGTATTTCGTTGAGCTATTGCCCAAAAGATTGGGCTATTTGAAAAAATAAGGCCAAGTAAACCTGAAGTGCGCTATATGGTCTCAATGTGTGCCACCAGTAGTAGCTTTGTAAAAAAGCAGGTGGTTCATATTAGGTGTCCTTGCAATAAAACTGCATTAACGTTTCCTACTATGAACCCTAGGCGCTCCGTCGAGTACTACTGGCTTCTATGATCCAAACACGAGCGCAATGTTTTTGGTGATGAATCTCAATGTCACTGATCGCCTCATTGATGTCATTGGCTTGAAAAATATAAAAAAAATCTAAATAAGGAATCTAGGTGTCGAAATTACTTTAAAGTCATTCAGAAACAAAGAAACAATTTAATGGTATATTTTACATTGAGTAAGTGTCCTAATGATTAATTGTCAGTTTTGTCATATCATTTGTGGCTATCGCCATTCGACACAATACAATTTACAAATGTGTAACAGTGGTTTTCATGTAAAAGCTAGTGATTTTTTCCTGCTAGACGTGTGAGAGAACCAAATTTTCATAGCCCTCGTTCAGATCATAACGATTGTTACACAGTTTGTGGGTATGATCATAACCGTTGTTACACAGTTTGTGGCAATGGTGCTAATCACTGTTACACAATCTGTGCATTGGTTCTTACTAATTAACTGCGTAACAATATTATGCCACAACCTGTATAACAATGGCTATGAACGTTGCCACAAACTTTGTAACAATGGTTACGACTATCGTCACAAACTGTGCAACAACAGTTACGATCATTGCCACAAACTGAGTAACAATGGTTATTGCTATTCTCACAAACTGTGTAACAATTATTGTTATAACTATTGTCACAAATTGTGTTACAATTGTGGTTAGGACTATACTAGTCACAATGTACGGCGAGTGAGCACATCTCTCTGCGAATGATGCACTGTATGAGACGTTTCTTTGCGTCATACCGTACGCATGCTCCACAATACCATCTATCGTGGGAAAATACCTAGCAGGGATGTGCGCAGAATTTGTATTAGGGGAAACGGTAAGCTCAAGATTTGTCATTTGGAGGGGCAATAGAAAACTAGTTAAACTACTTGGTATGATTCATAAAATTGAAAATCATAGACTTCGAATTCATATAGGGACACTGTCTCAGGGTTCCCCTTATTTAGGCCTATGGTATTTAATGTTTAATAAAACGGCAAGTTTGTCCAACTACCTGAGTTGTAAACGTCTGAAATTCACTTAAACAGTTCTGCGATTGATTCGCTTTCTTCTGTTTATTTATTTTTTAATTATTATTCTTTCGTTGTTTTCTCTGTCGTTTCAATTTCTTTTTTTCTTGTTTTCGTTGTCGATTCTTTCGTTTCTTCAAATTTTTTGCTAGTTTAGCCCGACCTCCGCCGCCATTTTCATCACGAAATTTTCGCTTCAGATTGGCTTGCGACTGTTTCTCAAGTTTTCGTCGCCGTACTAGCAGCCGCTTTTCGTCGGCCTTTGATCCGCACGTTTGTGGCTGCGAGCGTCGGACACCCTCGCGAAGACACGACATAATCGATTCGAGGAACGGTGCGCATTTGACATGTTTTGAGCTAAGTTTCGACGGACCACCGGGTTTACAAAAGTCGATGCATTGCGGAAGGCGTCCGACCCCACGGCGTCGGCAACAAGCCGTTGTGTCAGCGTTGTCGGTTGCACATTTGAAAAAGCCGTAAAACGTTTGAGCACGCTTGCCACATTTTTTGACTTGGGTCGCCTGTGAAATATTTTCTTTCTATGTAAGCTCACTGTAAATATATAGTCGGTTGCACATTTGAAAAAGCCGTAAAACGTTTGAGCACGCTTGCCACATTTTTGACTTGGGTCGCCTGTGAAATATTTTCTTTCTATGTAAGCTCACTGTAAATATATAGTCGGTTGCACATATGAAAAAGCCGTAAAACGTTTGAGCACCCTTGCCACATTTTTGACTTGGGTCGCCTGTGAAATATTTTCTTTCTATGTAAGCTCACTGTAAATATATAGTCGGTTGCACATTTGAAAAAGCCGTAAAACGTTTGAGCACGCTTACCACATTTTTTGACTTGGGTCGCCTGTGAAATATTTTCTTTCTATGTAGGCTCACTGTAAATATATAGTCGGTTGCACATTTGAAAAAAACGTAAAACGTTTGAGCACGCTTACCACATTTTTTGACTTGGGTCGCCTGTGAAATATTTTCTTTCTATGTAAGCTCACTGTAAATATATAGTCGGTTGCACATTTGAAAAAGCCGTAAAACGTTTGAGCACGCTTACCACATTTTTTGACTTGGGTCGCCTGTGAAATATTTTCTTTCTATGTAAGCTCACTGTAAATATATAGTCGGTTGCACATTTGAAAAAGCCGTAAAACGTTTGAGCACGCTTGCCACATTTTTTGACTTGGGTCGCCTGTGAAATATTTTCTTTCTATGTAAGCTTACTGTAAATATATAGTCGGTTGCACATTTGAAAAAGCCGTAAAACGTTTGAGCACGCTTGCCACATTTTTTGACTTGGGTCGCCTGTGAAATATTTTCTTTCTATGTAAGCTCACTGTAAATGTATAGTCGGTTGCACATTTGAAAAGGCCATAAAACGTTTGAACACGCTAGCCACATTTTTTGACTTGGGTCGCCTGTGAAATATTTTCTTTCTATGTAGGCTCACTGTAAATATATAGTCGGTTGCACATTTGAAAAAGCCGTAAAGCGTTTGAGCACGCTTACCACATTTTTTGACTTGGGTCCCTGTGAAATATTTTCTTTCTATGTAAGCTCACTGTAAATATATAGTCGGTTGCACATTTGAAAATGCCGTAAAGCGTTTGAGCACGCTTACCACATTTTTTGACTTGGGTCCCTGTGAAATATTTTCTTTCTATGTAAGCTCACTGTAAATATATAGTCGGTTGCACATTTGAAAAAGCCGTAAAACGTTTGAGCACGCTTGCCACATTTTTGACTTGGGTCGCCTGTGAAATATTTTCTTTCTATGTAAGCTCACTGTAAATATATAGTCGGTTGCACATTTGAAAAAGCCGCAAAACGTTTGAAGAACGCTATATCATATTTTTTCACTGGGTCCCTGTGAAATATTTCTCTTCTATGTAAGCTCACTGTAAATATATAGTCGGTTGCACATTTCAAAATGCCGTAAAGCGTTTGAGCACGCTTACCACATTTTTTGACTTGGGTCGCCTGTGAAATATTTTCTTTCTATGTAAGCTCACTGTAAATATATAGTCGGTTGCACATTTGAAAAAGCCGTAAAACGTTTGAGCACGCTTACCACATTTTTTGACTTGGGTCGCCTGTGAAATATTTTCTTTTGTATAAGCATATGTACACTATAGAAACGTAGTATGTTTTTAGTGTCGTCTGAAATTTTATTCCTGTTTGTCAAGGGTGCCGCCCAGATTTTAACTTGGGGCGGGGGGGGGCGGATGGAAAGCCACAAACGAAAGGCTGTGGCCACATCAGCAGATCGGTCTGTCAGTAATAAGGTGAAAAATTTTTTAACAACTGTATATAGGGGTGGGAACACCAACTGAATCTTGGGAGAGTGTCGCGTAATTCCCACGAAAAAAGCCATCCCATTGTTCAGGTGACATCGAACAGGGTGCAGATTTTACTAGGTGATAATCTTTCCTTAACCTAAAATTGGTTCTCATAGATTTTTTGTTGTCTTATGTAAATCATTTGTACGGAAATACCTAAATTATAGAAGTATACTTCCTAACTAATACAAATTGGTCGTTTCTGTTATTACAGTCTGTGCAATCACATATAAGAAGCATATGAAAGTGGAATAGCCTTTGGATATTGCAATCATTGCTTTGTTCAATAAAATTGCATTTTGTATATCGTGTCAAACGAGGATGGCACAGCGCACCATGTTCCAGCAAGCTATTTGCTACAAATCGTTATGAACATATCATTTTCGTACAACTGTATAACCGCTCTTCGACGCTAAGTTTATCATCTTCTTTCACTCAAATAGTATTTCCAAAGCAAATTAGTAAATTGGTAATTAAGTGATTGAAAATAAATTGTTAGGTCTTTCGTGCTTAACTATTATCAAGAGTGCATTAGGGAAGAGTATGACATTTCCCTGCACTCATATATTAGCCCGTGTTTGATGTCAAGGGCGTTTTCGGCCTGACCCCCAGTTTCTGGGGAGTTAGCTCGGATGCCCCGACCCCCCAGTTTCCGGGGGTAGCTCGGACTCCCCAGTTTTTTTGGGGGTGGGGGGTCGGACCCCCCAATTTCTGGAGGGTCGGTTCATAAGCAGCTGCTTTTGAACCAACCAACCAAAAAACTGGGGGGTCCGAGCTACCCCCCCCCCCAGAAACTGGGGGTTCGGGGAATCTCGACCCGCCGAAAACGCCCGCGATATCAAATACGGGCTAATATATGAGTGCAGGGAATAGTAATACTCTTCCCTAATGCACTCTTGCTATTATTGATTGTATGAGTAGTTGTGGGGTTTTTTAATAGCTTTACCTTACTTAACGTAATGCCATACGTACAGATCGCCAAATCAGTAGCGCAGTCGTTTCGAACGCACGATTCACAACATTGCCGAAATTTAGCGTTTAGTTGACGGCTTTTTAATAGCATACATTACTTAACGTAATGCCGTACGTACAGATCCCCAAATCAGTAGCGCAGTCGTTTCGAACGCACGGTTCACAACATTGCCGAAATTTAGCGTTTAGTTGACGGTTTTTTCATAGCTTACCTTACTTAACGTAATGCCGTACGTACAGATCCCCAAATCAGTAGCGCAGTCATTTCGAACGCACGATTCACAACATTGCCGAAATTTAGCGTTTAGTTGACGGTTTTTTAATAGCTTACCTTACTTAACGTAATGCCGTATGTACAGATCCCCAAATCAGTAGCGCACAGATCCCCAAATCAGTAGCGCAGTCGTTTCGAACGCACGGTTCACAACATTGCCGAAATTTAGCGTTTAGTTGACGGTTTTTAATGGCTTACCTTACTTAACGTAATGCCGTATGTACAGATCCCCAAATCAGTAGCGCAGTCGTTTCGAACGCACGATTCACAACATTGCCGAAACTTGGCGTCAGCATATGCATCGCTGATTTTCTGAAACTTCAGTTTTAGCTCATTGATATGTAGGAAAGTGTACTAAATTTACAATTCCAACATATAATGTTAAACATAAAAGGAAAACGCATCGCTCGCTAAACTATCAGCTACCGTGAAAATTGGACTAAACAAAAATAAATAAAAAAAGGCTAAAAATAATTATTAGAACCTTTGCCTCGAACGTAGACAAAAGGGACACCCATAGAACTCTACTGGTTTTGTGCAAAATATTACCATGAGTTTTCTTTATTTTGGCTCATGTCACTTTTAAAAGCCGGACGCTATACCGTTAGAAAAAACAACAGCTTAGAGATGTGATATCGTTGGACGGCTGCCCACCCCCGACTTTGGCTCAGGCTTAGTATATGACTCATATTGGAATTTTAGGCGTAGGCTAAGGCTTAGGCTAAGTATATCGAAAAAGGCAGAGTGCGAATTTTACTTCAGTGCGTAATAGTTACATTGGCGTTTAGTACTGAACACAATTGGTTTAATGCAAAAATGGTGTATGTTCCCTAACTTAGTCCACTATAATATCTAACGCTAGATGGAAACACAAAAGTTTACTACAAATAAGACACAAGTAATAGTTGTAGCACAGCCATCGTGCGTTAAGAGATTTGTACGCACGGTTGTAACGAGTTCAGACGAGTGCGTCAGCACGAGTTTGAACGAGTTAAACAACACAACCGTGCGTACAAATCACTTGACGCAAACCCAGCTGTGCTACAACTGACTTGTAATACAGCTAATTTAGCTAAACGTGCGTTAAGTCATTTTGATGCACGGCTTTAACTATATAAGCTGTGTTACAAATAAAGGTGTAGCGTACTAGTAATATTCAGAGATTAAAATGTTTACTTAAGCAGCTTGATCACAGTCGTAGGCGTTGGAACTCGTTTAGGTTTGAACGCAAATTTTTGAGTGAACATCAAGTTAAGCTATAAACATTATATCTCCTTGTGTCGTACCAAATTATTGTACATACTAAAATGGTAGGACGCAATATATATTAAAATCGTTTTGGTTTGATTGACTATTGAATTTTTTCTATTCAATAAATTTTATCATTGTTGATTTTGTCATATAAGTGATATGATCATATCATTTTGTCATATTATGTCGTATAAGTTATATGATTTTGTCATAGGATTAGAGTTTTTGCTGCTCATAATCCTGTTCTATGAAAATCCGCGCAATTTTTCTACAATTTCGGGTTCCAAAAAGAAACAATGAACATATTTTACGTGTTTACACACATGTGATAGTCGGATCTCTCCAAATGTGCTGTGTTAAGGAACGGTGCTAGCATGTGTTTTCCAAAAACAAAATCATACCTTGTATGTTATCACGAATTGGAACGTCTATTTGAAAATGAGTGTACTAAAAGTGATTTTCGTAGAAAAAAATTTTCAACAATAAGAGTTTAGAGAGGGGCTGATCGACTGTCGAGGCAACCTTTGCTACCGCCTGTTGATAGAAATCACAGCTTATGTATACCAGAATCAGTTTTTTCTAATTTTCTTGCGATTTTCATTTTTTCAATTTTATTAGACTATTTCTGTAAACTTATTTCTGTATTCTCTGAAAACGTATTTCTGAACGAACTCGATAATAGTTGCTGCTAATATGTAAAAATCTTATTGCGAGAACATTAACGGCATAATTACAAATTGAAGGTTTTATCTGAATTACTAGCTAAAATTGTAGCAGTACATTCGATGTCATATAATTCACATGGTACAAACTAACAGTCGGGTTTGAATTTACCATTTTTGGTTCTTCTCAAGACTAATTTAAGTAGAAAATATAATATAAATAAAAATTATAGTAATTATTATTGAGCGCAGCGAAGAGTAGCCTTTTTGTTTTCGTCAGAGTGGAAAACCGGAACTGTCTGTCCGTCCCGTCCGTTAATAAATACTGGTCTACTACCGTCTACTGGGCTACTGGGCCGATTTTAGAAAATTTTTTGTTTGAAAGGACTAATATTGGTGAGGTGCAAGACATATAGATTTTATCAAAATTTGTGTTAGTTAATTAGTAATAACCTAATTTGTTAAGCGTGATAGCCTATCTTTAGCATTTTCAAACAAAAATTGCTTATTTTTCAATAAATATTTAGCGTAAAGCTATTATTTTGGTGCATATACTACATCTCGCCGTGGTGATTGTGATCCTGGTGTTTATTACTATTCAAGGAGGTGAAAGCATGTAATTAGTTAATTAATTAGCTAATTACTAATTAATTATTAATTAGCTAACCTTTTTAAAATTTTCAAACTGCTCAGAAATGTAAAATTAACTGCACTCGGGGGATTTCTATGTCGCTGATCACGAATATGATACTCCTGAAGCTCTAAAACTTGGTTGTATATGCTAATTAGTTGATTAATTAGCTAATTAGTTAATTTTATACAAATTATATAATATCTAAAAATCGGTAATTTTTTGTGATCGGGAGTTTTCGATGTCGCTGATGATGAAAATGTGGCTTTTAAAGCTCTATAATTTTATCATGGGTGTTATGTAGTTAATTAATTAGCTAATTAGTTGATATTACTAATTAGTTCATTTTTAGCTAGCTAACTTTTTATATGGTGGAGTTGACATCAGCTGTCTAAAACGTGATACTTATAAATTGATGAAATATTTAGTTGAAATACATTTATACACAAATAAGATACCAAATACTTTTACTATTGCTTCGCTCACATTTTGTCTCAATTTATTACGATTACTAGTTATAACTAATAATATAACTATTAATATATTAGTAATAATATATGTAATAATATATATTAGTTATAAAATATAACTAGTAATAATTTTCTTCAAGGTACACAAGGAAGCTCTGTAGTAATTTAAAAAGTCTGGCTCAATGAAACTTTGTTTGACTCAACCATTTTACGGTGCAATAAAGGCTATGTTTCCCAGCGCCAATACCTTACCTGAACGGGATCCAATTCGGTTCGTCCAGCACGTCTACCCTCTAGCCCGCGCCGTCGCTCCACTCCACGTTGTGCCAAACTCCGGCTCCGCTCAGACCTTGAACGTCGTCCGATTGTACTTGTTCTCGATCTTAACTTAGATATCCGAAATCCTCTTTGGTTTTTTTGACCATTAGTCAGCCACACGCTCGCTGCTACCGTGACGACTATAAGGGTTAAACTTAGTAAATGATTCATATTTCCTGTTTTGACAAGTCGCACCAAACGAAAGACAACCGTTTCTTTGTAACACTTATACGAATTAATAAAACACTTGTTTAGTATGACATGGCGTTTTGTTTTTTATATACAAGAGTAAATATTTCTAGGCTTTCAATTTGGTCTAAAATATTTATTCATGCTTTAGCACACTAATTAATTATATCCATTGATACCAAGAGAAATTACATTTCATTTCAATGGCATACAGTGTTTGAAATGAAATGCTTTCTATATTTGGTACAGTGCACATTTATTCGTACGTAGCAACCTATCCGTTCGTAAATTGGCTAATTCGTATCCCGTAAAATAACAAAGTCACTGCATGGTGCTCAAATGTAACGTCATTCTATTATTTCATTTATATAATGTTTAAGTTAAGATAGGTGCATATGGCCCTAATTATGTAACGCCCGAAAACGAATTGACTGTCGCGCACATAATCCTGCTTGAGATGTGGAAATTTGACATGCCGTAGCTAGGCTGTCAACCAATCTTAAGGTGTTTTTTGGTAAATATTGGTGCTAAGCCTTTGAATGATGCGCAAACTCATATCAAAGTACACTCAAGGTTCATATAGCAGTGTTGGTCATTCATGCGCTGCTGTGACTTTTATTATAATAAAAAGTCGCAGCAAAAGCATAACTAAGCGCAATATATACCTTGCCACTGCTTAAATCCGTGGGATTCGGCACTTGTGGCAACCGAAGGCAACTGTCACAACTACCGTGCTCTCGAAACTGTTTATTTTTTGCTGTCTAACATTTTACTCACTCGGATATTTGTCATGGGGCGATAAAATCTCTAGGTTGCTAAAAGGTAAGAAAATGCCTTGGGCAGTTTCGCTGTCGTCTAACTACTCTCCCGGAGGTTTGTCATAGGGCGGTATAATATCTAGGTTGCTATTATTTTCTATCTCTATTATTTTCTTTTGGACCGCACAACAATTATAACTCATGATTACATGATGCGCGAGTAAACATACAGTGACCCCGCCAACCATGCTGTTTTGCTTCTTTGCATAAAATTTTTTACGGAACACTTTTTGGACAATTGAAATCCGGCGTAAAACTGTTCGCGACCACAGCGCTCGCGATTGAAATCTGAACATTTCGTGTTCGCGAAAATGCAAGTAAAATTACCCAAATTTTTGAGAACGAAAATTTGATTGTGACGTCACTTTTGCATTAAGTTTGTTAGCGAACACTGAATAATCCAAATTTAAATGCAATGCGTTTAGGGAACAGAGTTTCTGCAAATTGAAATCGTCGAAATTGTGTTCGCACACATGGTCTAATTTCTGGCACTTGAATTTGATTTTGCCAATTTTCGGTTATCGAAAAACCGAATGAAATTAATACTTTTTTCTGTAACAAGGGTTTCCGATTCGATATCAGAAATTATACAAAATAGGATGGTTGGCATATCAAACTATTGCTAGTTCTAGTCCAATTTCTAAAACATGTGCTATATATACTCACAACTGTAGTTACAGTGTTTTTAGGTTACAAATACCTGGTACACTGCTCTGGGATTTTGTAACAGATCGTTTGTGAGAATAGATATATATCATTTATTTGCTAAATCGGGGTATGATCCTCAAAAAGATTTACGCATTATATCCCAGAGGAAACAAGAACGAATTTCTGTTTCAGGCGTTTAATGTTAATATACACAATATATACTTGAAAACATAAAATACGATAGTTTTCCGTCGAATAGACATATCAATTGGAATTTTGCCTGAACAAAGAGGACATAGCTTATGCAGATATTTGATAATAATAACAATAATTGTTACTCGAAAATGGATATTCCGAGTCCCTTTTCGCTGAGGACTCAAAATGTTGACTCCAAAGCGGCGTTCAAAATTTATTTTATGTGAGAAAGTGCAACGATACGCCCAACGTTGAAAATCTGCACTCTTCTTATTTCTTCGGATAATTTGTAATGTCATTTGTAATGTCTGCCTTACGTTATAGGACATATAATAACTTGTAACGCGAAAGTGGAAAGTCGAATCCGTTTCGCTGAGGGCTCAAAACGTTGATCCCAAAGCGGCATTCAAAATTTACTTTACTTTATCTTATAGTGAAAAAGCGCAGCGATACGCCCAACGTAGAAAATCTGCGCTCTTCTTATTCTTCGGATAAATCATTTGTAATATCCGTGTTAAGTTATAGGAAATGCAATATTTTGTCTGAAATATTAGTTGGAATACATGCGAATCACGGTTTGAAACCGACGTGAAGCATTTATTGTTGAACTGTGTCGGTTTCTTTCTTGGAAAGGTACTGGCTACAACAGTGACATTTCATCTGGATTTGGCAAGAGAAATGTTTTCAGCACCGCCGTATTTGTTATGGCAAAATTTTGAACATTGAAGATGTCAAAAATGCCAGCATTGTAAGTTATACATGCAGAGTAAACATGTGTGCTATATGAAAAACCATAAATTACCAAGTCATAGCGTATAAATGAATTTACAACTATTTAAAGTGGATCTTTCGGATTGTTTATTGAATAGCTTAGATACTATTAAGGGAGTATCATCGTTACGATCCAAGATACACTTGTAGGATGAAATTTTTCAATTTAATACCGACAAAAAGACACCATTTGTAGCTAGTGAATTGGATGATTTCCTAATGTTATGCTCCTAGGTGTTTGAAATGATCTTCGATGATTTCAAAATTCGATCAAAATCGGTTTTTTGTTATCACATTGTGAACTATGATGTCAAATTTCGTGCTAATTTTGGCCTAAAGATGCGCGTTGTTTAACCTGAGACAATCAAATGTGTTTATTTGCAAGGGCTGATTTTTAGACACATATAAAACACAAAATATTGTCGAGATCCATCATTCTCTTCTTAGGTTATGGACGTTGCTGTAATATTCTAAATATTAATGTCATATCTAGGTAATAGGATTATTTATTCAGCTGCGGGATAATTATATCCAGTAGTATCGCTATGCAAAATTTTAAGTTATTGCTGTTATCAGACAATAAAAATGATTGATTGAAAGATTGTGTCCTAAATTTCCCAAGTCAAACAAAGACAAAATTGGCTATGACTGGTGGTTAGCAATGATTAATTAACTTGTAAGTTGAATTGTTGTTTGTTAAATTCATCTTTTGGGCATCCTCATCCGTCAATGGCAACATTTATGCATTTTCTGCAGCGTGAACATCACCACACTCTTACAAGGATAATTCAGCTGCAGAATGGATCGCAGATTAAGCGGCGAAAGCCACAGTATATTAGAAAGAATGAGTGCATACAATCGGCAAAGGTAAAACTGGATCAGGATCTAGCATATGGCTCAGAATCGCAAATGTGGACTGCTGTTATCAAGTTCCTATCGCACGTTGCACATCTCATGGGACACTAACATGTAATGCGAACACGTCGCGTAAACAATGGCGAAACGTATGACATCTGATTTGCATACGTTTTACATCTGATTTGCATCAGATCTGGACGAGTCTCCGACAATATATAACTGATGATCTTTCATTTCAAAAGTCAGTTCGTTAGTCAGTTCGTCAGCTCGTCAGTCAGTTCGCTTCACTTATTCACTGTTATTTTCACTTGGTAAATTCGTACTCACTTACCTCGTTTGTTAATAAAGTTCAGTTTGTAATTCAATTCGTCAGCCACAGTTCACTTCCTCATTGGGCGTACGCTATCGAGCCACTATCTATGCTGGATCGCCGAACGAAGAAACCACAGAAGACTGATCTTATTTGTAAGTACATGATTGTTAACTATTGAACCAAAGTGATAAACTGGGCGAGCTTTCTGAAGATTAACCGATGGCCGGCTGAGTGAAGCTCAATCGAAATTTGATTATTTGATTACACTTTCGCTGATAAAACAGCAAATATTGATACCTACAAACATACATGAGGTATGTATTATTTTTAAAATGTACTTTTGTAATTTTGCGCACTTTGGTGTATTAATTAAACACAGGCAACACTCAACAGCTAATGACTCGTAATTGATAAAATTCAGCAAACAAATCCGCCGAAGCGTAGCGTAGTAAACAAATTTGGGAAATTTAGGAAACCACCGATTGAAATGGGGGGTGATATTTATTTTGCTCAAAGAAACTACTGAAATTGTTCAAAACTTCTCTTATGTAAACAGAGTCACTTAAATATACCAAAATCCTACCATATGTAAGAAACTACTGAAAATGCACAAAGCAAAATAAAGAATGATATAAACATACATCTTGTAAGTCACGTCAATTTAGAGAGAGTGCTCCGCCAATACGTTTAGGTCGTCCAGCTTTTCGTTTCAAATTCATTAATGGAGGAAGGCTATACCCGTAGTACTTAATCATAAGACCCACAATATGCTTGCATGAATAAATTTTAAGGCCCTGGCGACACGAGCATGTAAGAAGACCAGATTCATTCTTGTAAAGCACGAAATAAGAGGATATAAAATTAGTGAAGTCTTCAAAGTCAACGAAATTTCCAATACAAAATAACGAGAACCATCGGTCAAAGGTCATGCGACAACTGCTGTTCTGAATGACGTACTGATGGTCTGGTATTTGATATATAGTAGTAGTCCCATTACAAAATTAGGTTTATATTCAGAGAAACAAGTACGCGACAAATTATTAAATAGTTCAATGTAGGTTTAGGCTTTTTCGTCATCAGAGACTATCGCCAGGCCAAAAAGATGAAATCTCCGGTTTTTGTCGGACGTTCCGCAAACTAAGATGGGGCATTCATTGTTGAGGATTTTATAGGTGCAGTCGACTTGGAGAAGTTGGGTATTCTGCACGTGTTGCAGTAAGTTTGGAGTTGTCATGAAAATAAAGAGGTCATCTGTGCTGTTGACTCGAAACTGTGGCATAATGAACATTGCATTAGGATCATTGGGAATGTTCTGTCGCTGCGAACACCAGGATTCAACATCGTTGGCATTTAGATTGGGCGGTAACTTTGAGTTAACACGACGGAAATAAGCGACACAGTTTTGAAGCTGTTTGTCATTTGGAACTTCAAACCCTTCGCCAGCTAGATTGCGCCGTATTATTGTCAAATTACACCCGGACGCGGTATACAACTGGATTTTGCGGCGAACTGGTGACAGAACTCCTTGTGTTTTTACGCCGTTTCCTTCGTGAATGTGAGTCCCTTTAGTGTAAACAAGGTAGCGTCCATCTTCGTAGTTACTCATAGCTGAGAAGTTGCACTCAGGGTTTTTCCGGTACGATTTACAACGATAATACTGTTTAGACTTGTATAAAGTAGACTTAATTACGCCAATGTCTTTCAAAACATTTGCCAACTGCGATGCCGTAGCACATGATGTAATTTCAGAAAACTCCATCTCCAAAACAACGACAAAACTAAGAGTCCACAAATGAAGAAACGAACTGAGAGTATAATTAGATCGTGTACAGCAATTACTGATATCAAAACTACTGAACCCTTTAATTTTATTTTCTCTTTGTGCAATTTCAGTAATATTCCCACAACTGTAATAACAGATTGTTATCATATTTGAGCAATCAATTTTCGTTTTATTTCAGTTGCAGAAGCGTATATTTCGAGCAAAGTAAGTAAAATTTTTGTGCAAATTCAGTTTTCCCCGAAATGGGAATGCATTCTTCCAGTAAACATTGAAGTGCCCTAAATACATGGAAAAATTCGTAGGTATCTAACAACGAGTAATTATAATTATATTATATTATATAATTTCCTCGATAATAATTTGTTATAATTTAGTTTCTAAATCGCTAATTACTCAAAGTTCTCTAGAAATTAGTGTGCACACAAAATGTAGTAAAAAACCTAAATCTTTCTGTTACATGAAATGTTTAATTTTATCTAGCAATAGTCTCAAAATGTATAATCATTCTACACATTCATTCTACTTCATAAAAAGGTTAATATGAACAAACCTAACTTTGAAAACGAAATACTTTACTTATTTTCTATTCTGGAACGCAATAATGTACATTTCATTTGTCAAATATAAAGATGCCGGAATATTCGGCAGGAAATTAGGACTAGCAATCGCCATTTGACGAACATCTAACGGAAGCGGCATGACAATGTGAGATCAAGGTCAATCCGAAAAACTTCTTGAAAAGTAGTCGACAATGGTAACGAATGCGCGGACTGTGCAGCAAGAATATATGATATCCATTAAATATTTCAGATGAAGATGTAAATATAAATAATAATATCTTGTGTTTTGTGATACTTTTTTTACGAAAATGACATTTGTTTTTTAAAAACCGATCATTAAAATTTTCTTTTAAATCTAAATATAATGAGCGTTGCGTTCAATTGATACGTAAATTTTAAGTCTTTCTATCTGAGGATGACTATTTGAAGTTAGACAAATAGAGCTACCCGAAAACAATGTCAGAAGCCTGCAGCTTTGACCAGAAAGCATTTGGTTTTGAAAAAAAAATTGAAGTACATTTTAATTAACATACAAAACGCTAATTCACGATTCGTCTTTAGCAGTTAATTTCACAAGTTCAAATGTCAATATTACTTTTGTTTCTCAAAGACTTTTTTAAATTAATATAAATTTTACTATATAAATATATATATAATTATATATATAAATTATAAATTATAAGTTATATATATAATTTATAATATAATTACAAAGTAAAATGAGTTAAATGTTTATAATAGTATATTATAATGATTCTAAACATTTTGTACCAAGTATATTGATATATATTATAATGTATATATAATAATTACATATTATAGCATAATATAATACTTTAACAATTCGCAATACAATTTATACAATTGGTGTTTCTTAGTAATAAACGTATATTTAATTTAAATACACTATTATTCACATAACAATGTGAGTGTCTGTCTATTTTTTTATACAGATGAAAACCTAATATAGATAATGATTTTGTTATGATGGAACTTATGATAATCTTAGTATTTTCCTTACCGACATCAAGTTTACAACAATTTATTACGATGTATAAAACTGCAACAGTATCAACTAACTGCTGCAGCAACCAGTGCACGCTCACACGGTGTATTTTTTTAAATTTATTATTTTACAAAATCATACTGCTGAATCGCAGTCGCTCGATCTGTTTTACTTACTGAACTAGAACATCTTTCAGATTGTGTGACATTATTTTTATATAAACAAAAACGGGTATGTATGAAATTTGTGCATCAGTTTTTCAAAGCGAAAGTGAAAAGTTTCAATATAAAAATCAGCTGTAAAACTTTTGACATTGACAGTACAATACTCAGGCAAAGAGATGTGATATCAATACGATACATAGTGTATAAATGCATCAGGAGGTTGGAGTACTGGATAGAGTGGGAGAAGGGCTGTGCTCCTAGATTTTGGTTGCCGTGGTGTACCTGCGGTATGACTTCACCTCCACAATTTTGGGCTTGCCCGTCCCACCATCGCCAGATTTGAAAGCGTATCAAAATTTTGTAATGAACCTAATCTTTACATTCATAATTGTCAGTCTGATCCATTGGTGTGTCTGATAATTTCTGTGCTAGCGGTTTTATTGGACGGATATGTGTATTATCTTTTCGTTTATAAAGTTGCACGTAATTTTTCACTTACTGATTATGTGCAATTTGTTAACGCCCTTAATTGACCACAGTTATTTAGTTTGATAAATTGCAATGAAATGACGGACTATTTTTCAAGTTGAAATTTTGACAAACATCATAGATACATGGGTGCTATGGAATACGTATAAACAACAAAATTTCATGGTAGAAAAGGTCCCGTGGAGCCCATAAAGTCCCATGTTGTGCGAAAGAAGTTGCATGAAATTTAGACATTACATAGAAATAACACTAACCAACAGAAACAGAGTCTCGAAGAGATTTAAAACACAAGGACATGAGATTGTTTGAATTAAATAAAATTAGAAAAATTATTTTAAAAATTTTTAGGCGTTTAGTTAGTGACAAGTTTACGGTAAAATCGGCGATTCCTTGCATTAAATTGGATGATGGTGTCATATTGTCTGATACTAAGATGAAAGTCAAATTATGATTAACATATATATATATTTCACCAAACGTTTACCAAACGTCTTTCAATGATTTTTTTATAAGGAGCGCATGAATTACTAAAATTAGAACCACTTCCAATCAGGAAATTGAAATTCGATTTATTATACAAGATAGTATAAGATTATAAACGGTTTAGTTGATATATCTTTTCATGGTTTTTTGAATTTTCACCGCATAGAACTTTTAGATATGAAGTTCTATGCAGCGAAATTCTGTTAACTTAGCAATACAACGTACACGTATAGTTTGTAAACAGTTCTTTTGTCAAATCCTGTAATTATTACTTGGAATTCTCTACCTACAGATATAGTATTAGCTCCACGCTCGGCAATGTTAGAATTGATTCAGTTAATCTATATGATTTTATATTAGAAGTGATTATTAACGGCCATTGTTGGCCCATTTCTTTCTGGCCTCTTAAAATTATTAAGCATTTTTTATTGGGTGAAGTTTTAAATTTCAATTATAAATTTTATAAATAATATTATTTGATAACATATAAATTTGTTCATTTGAATAGTTATATATTGGCTGGCAATAAACAAACAAACAAAGCCAATATACACGTTTGTATGTTTGTCTATATATATACATGTATATATATGTATATATATATGTATATATGTACACATATATACATATATATATTATGTATACATATATAAGTATACATATATATGTAAATACATATATTGAAGTACACATATATATCCATATATATGTATATATTACACACATAATGCATTCACCCAATTGCATTCAGTTCTAGGAGGATCAAAGAAGAGTGCGTACTGGTGCGTTACAAAAGATAAATAATCTATTATATATTCATTGTCTCCGGACGTTAAACTGCTACGAAAATGTCGACAATCATTTCGCGTGCGCCTGTCGCTAACAAAAGCTTATCGCAAAACAATGGCCATAAATCGTCACGTCAAGCCAACAGCACTAACCAGCTGTCTGAGCGCCAGCGTCGTAATTCGCATCAGTCGTTTGAAATTTCGACCCATAACGAACTTTGCGCTGAATGTAAAAAAGAAAGCGATAACGACTGTTTCGACTGCGATTTTGCGGATGCTGGATCCACTTTACCTGCATCAACATCGCTACAACCGACGCCAAACTGTATGAAATTGCTCATGTACTAATTGTCTGCTCAGCTTGTCAAAAATTCGCACACAAACATCGACAGTCACGTTCACGTTCTACCTCCACTCATGACTCTACATTCGACGAAGATAATCGACTTATTAATATCGAATCGCAAATTTCTTCGTTGTCTAAAGCTATCGACAAACTTGCCGCAGCCACTGCTGAAACGAAGGGTTCTATGGATATACTTAAACAGTTAAATGGAAGCCAACTAATAGCCGGAGTAGAGGCGCCAAACAACACCGATTCCGATACTAGTACCATGCCAAGCACATGGGCTCAAATCGTCGCGCAAAACTCTTCCGCACCCGCTCGAGTATTGAACGTACCGCCGAACAGTGATGATGACGAGGCGAAGCGACGTCGCTGTATCGTCGTCAAAGGTTTACCAGAAAACGGAAAAGATTTACAGGACGCAAGTGAAATCTGCAAGATCCTCGACCCATCGACTGAAATACAGGAGGTGTATCGAATGGGAATCTACGGACACACTACATCGAGACAAAATAACACTCTAGCGCCACGTCTTCTCAAGGTCCGTCGGTCATCGTCGGGTGTCGCTCTGTCGTTATTGCAAAATGCCCGCAAACTGAAGAACTACCCGGGAATGGCGCATATCTAGATTCGTCGATCAATGTCTGATTGCGAGCTGAAGGAGCAAGCTGCCATTCGGAAAAAAGCCCATGACCTAAACTTTGCCCAGAAGGACAATTTTGCAAACACAACCCATTATGTCGTTGTGAAGGAAACACTTGTTGCTTTCAAAAACTGCACTCGCAACAATGACGGTCGCCTCGTTGGAGGTAAACACACAGACCTGAATTATGAGTTTGTTGAAACAGATGGTAGGATCGCGATTCAGGTAAACTGTTAAAGGGGTGGTGCCACATTCGCTTTCACATTTTATGAAATGTAAATATTTTAATCCTCGCAGTATTTGCAACAAGCTTGTTGAATTACATATTTTACTAGAATCGAGATCCTATCAAATTATCTCAGTTACAGAAACTTGGCGCATAATGACATATCTAATAACTTGTTGACCGGGACATCGTATTCAGTTTATAGAAATGATCGAAGTTCACGTGGAGGCGGCGTAGCAATTTTCATTTCAAAAGATCTTGATTATGCACCAGTGACAAATATCCCAGCTATATTTGACACTAACGAAGCCGTTGCGATAGATGTTTTCCTTAAAACTAAAACACGAATTGTTTGCATTTATAGGCCGCCGCATTATTCTACTGATCAAATGTCTGCGTTATGCTATTATATATCATATATCTGTAAAGTATCGTGGCCACTGGTCATACTAGGTGATTTCAATTTTCCAGAACTGGATTGGAATAAAAATCAAAGTGTATTAACACCAAATTCCAAAGAATTTATTGAAACGATAAATTAATAGAGTCTTATACAGCTAGTATCATTCGCAACTAGGGAAAGCAAAACCCTTGATCTGCTATTGACTAACGCTCCATTCCAACTTGCATGCATTAAATGTGCAAAAAAACTTTGCCAATTCTGATCACTTTTCAATCTATTTCCTCTTAACTAGAGGAAAACGTAGTAAGCCCGTAACGTGCACAACAAATTTCTATTTTAAAAACGCTGACTTCGAAAGGATAAGGAACTTTCTAATGTCACTGAATTGGAATGATCTCCTATATTCTGTATTTACTGTGAATGATAAGTGGCTATTATTTTACAATATCATGTTGTATGTATGTGAATTATTTGTGCCGAAAAAACAGACAAGTATCAGAACGCCAAGGAAATATTAGCCCATACACATCAAAATACTTCTGCGGAAAAAGACCCAGCTCTGGAAACTGGGCAAACAAAGAAACGATTTTTCTGCATATAAAGCAAATGCTAAACAATACAAAAAGCAGTTGCAAAATTCGTAGAAAATAGAGAGAGACGTATACTGTGCTCAGATAATCCACAAGCACTGTATAGTTATGTTAGGCATCGATGCGGTACCAGTGATGTGATTAACGCCTTAAAATGCGCAGACGGGAGACTTGCCACAGACGAGACCGCGAAGTGCGAAATATTAGCAGATATTTACACTGAATCTGATGGCAATATTCGCGTCTTTGCAACTGAAAACCTTCAAAAACTTTCATGGGTATCATTCACGCCGCATGAAGTTTACTTAACGCTCTCAGAGATTAAACCCAAACACAGCCATTCTACAGACAAATTCACTCAATACTTTCTTCGCGAGCTTAGGGATGCCATAAGCATCCCACTATCACATATCTTTGAACAACATTTTGTAAATGGTATATTACCAGACATGTGGCGGTGTGCTGATGTAATTGGATTATTTAAAAAAGGCGAACCAACTGAACATTAAACTATCGCCCAATCTCTTTGGTTTCTAATTGTTGCAAGATTATGGAACGAATACTGAAAAAGTGTCTTGTTAATTTTGCTCGTCGCTCGAATCTCCTATCATCGCATCAACATGGCTTTGTAGCTAAACGATCCACAACGACCCAACTAATCGAAAGTATATATGACTGGGCTGCGCGCCTTGATACAGGGTCGTCTGTAGATGTTGTTTATATTGATTTTGCTAAAGCTTTTGACACGGTTTCACACACGAAACTGGTTCAAAAGCTGTCCTGCCTAGGAATTTCTGGTTGCTGCTTGTCATGGTTACGAAACTTTTTAATAATTAGGAAATTTCGTGTAAAAATGAACAATACATTTTCCACTAAGAAAATGGTACTTTCAGGCGTACCTCAAGGAAGCGTTCTGGGCCCTACACGATTTCTACTATATATTAATGATCTCATCGACGCAGTTAGCATCTATCCCAATATTAATATTAAAGTTTTTGCAGATGATGTAAAACTATACGCTGCTATGCCACCCGAAAACAGCATTAATATAAAATTACAAATGCAGCACGCACTGAATTGCGTTGAAGAATGGGCCACTAAGTGGCAGCTTTCGATCTCCCCAACAAAATGCCAAGTACTGAATCTTGGTCTTAAAAACACACATTTTCGTTATTCATTGTTAGAAAACATAGTGCCAGAAACAGCATGCATTAAGTATCTAGGAGTCACAATTACAAGCGACCTAAAATTTAACACTCATTGCAGAAACATCACTTCAAAGGCTTATCGCATATCTAATATGTTATTTCGTTGTTTTGTAACTTGTAACATTGATATTTTACCGCGTGCTTATGTTACCTATGTGCGTCCATTATTGGAATATTCCAGCCCAGTGCACCCTAAGCTAGTCGCTATCAAACCGTCCAAGTGGTTTCTTGCGTATCGACGGAATAATCAAGGGCGGTTTGTGCGGTAGGGCACTTCGCCCTGGGACTGTCACGTCGCGTCTGATTTGCATAATGGCGACGTGTAAAGCAGAGTAGCTACGATTAAGTGTGTTGTTAGACATTGCAATATTTGTTAGCTGAGAGCAGGTCTCAGATTTCTTAGACGATCACATTTAACGATTTCGTTTATGTTTAGTTGTAAAACGATATGACGTTTTAGTAAGCGCCACAGAAGTCATTTGTCGATAGTTTGACGGAGAGTTTCGGTAATAAACAAGTGGCAATCTTCGCCCACTTCGAGTCACTCTTGGCGTTACCCACGGTGACACACGAGATTCACAAGCTGCAGACAACGTACGACGAATGCCAGCGCCACATTCGTAGCTTGATAGCTCTGGGATTGCCAGAAGATACGTTTGGGCATGTATTTACGCCCATCATATTGTCGAAGCTCCCTCTCTATGTGAAAATCGAACTGTATCGTCGAAACGGAGCATCACTCTGGACATTGAACAGTCTCAGAGAGTTGCTTAAGGATGAGATCCGTGCCAGGGATTGGAGTCAGCGTACGTTTGAGTCGAAGCCATCGAAAGACACTCCAAAAGGTCGTGATCCAAATTTTCGCTCAAATCGGTCTTACCGATACGATGATTGGCGGTTAGCACCCGGCAGTCCGGCATCGTTGTTGTCGAACACTGGGGATCAGTCAGCCAAGGTCGACGGCAAGAATTGTGTATTTTGTGGTCAGCGCCATTTCAGTGACCAGTGTACTGAGTATCACGACGTAGCTTCACGTCGCAAACAAATGAAAAATCGCTGCTTCGCTTGTCTTCGACTAGGCCACGGCGTCAAAACCTGTTCGAAATCAATCCCTTGTTTCTACTGCAAAAGGAAGGGACACCATCGAAGTCTCTGTCTGTGGAAGTTTGGCAGCAGGCCGGGGAATTCCACGACAAACGCTGTTATGGTAGAAAAGTCGTCTCCTACAGTATTGTCTACGGTGTCGGCAGCTTTGATATCGCACGGACAGCATGTTGTATTACAAACGGCTTTGACGCTCATCAAAGAATCAAAAAGGAAACAGGTTCACTTACTATTTGATACTGGTTCATCTCGTTCATTCATAACTACCAAAGCTGCGCAAATGATTGGTGCAAAGTATGTCGGTGAGGAACGCATTTCAACCACAGGTTTCTCGGACACTTGTCGCAAAACGAAGAACTACAAGATTGGTGTGTTCGACGTAGTCCAGAGGGACGGTTCCAATACACGATTGACGGCGAATGTAACCGACAATATTTCGCTGCCAATCCACAAAGCAGCGATAGATCTAGCAAAATATCTGGTTGTACAAAAACTGGTATTGGCTGAGCCGCTCATCAATGAAACGCAGATGGCAACAGTTGACGTATTGATCGGTATTGACTATTATTTCGATTTCGTGGTACCGAACGTGTTCAATGCTCCGATGGCTTGCTTGTCTTGTCCTCAACGTTAGGATTCATTGCAGCTGGCTGTATCAGCAGTGATGGTGTAAAGGATAACTACGTTTCGACACTGCATGTTGCCACCATTGTGGATCCAAAGTTTGAGTTGGAAAAATTTTGGAGCCTGGAGGATATTGGTGTTAAGCCTCCGGCTACTACAACAGAGGATGAAATCGCAGTTCGGCTGTTCAACGAGTCAGTGAGACGAATTGATGGATGATACCACGTATCCTGGCCGTTGAAACCTGATGCTCATGAGTTGCCAGACAACAAATTTTTGGCTCTGTGTCGTCTACGATCACTAGTGAAACGATTAGCTTCAGATCAACAATTGTTTACCAGCTATAAGACAGTATTGGATGACCAGCTTGCCAAGGGTATCATCGAAGTGGTGTTGGATGATGATGATGGCGAAGACCGGGAGTTGTATCACTACATACCGCACCATCATGTATTGACGCCAGGCAAGTCAACAACAAAATTGAGAATTGTTTACGACGCATCCGCTAAAGCTAACAAACACAGACTAAGCTTGAACGATTGTATGTACCGAGGTCCAGTAATTTTAGACAATCTGTGTGGTTTGATAATGCGATTTCGCCTCCACGCTATTGCACTCGTCAGTGACATTTAAAAGGCGTTTTTGCAGATTGGTTTGAACCAGAATTCACGTAATTTGACCAGATTTTTTTGGGTGAAAGACATAACAAAGGCGATCAGTGTCAGTAATTTGGTGGTGTACCGCTTCGCTAGAGTGCCTTTCGGGA
>JASANE010017245.1:0-66774 GCA_030248225.1 Trileptium ribeirensis
GTTGGACAATGGCCGGCTTTGTGCCGGACCGTTAAAATGTTCGGCCAGCCGTCGACCAACAGCGTTTAACGACTGCAAATGGAAGGCCAACAAGCTTCTCTTGCTGCAATACGAATTTAATATTTATAAATTCTTCTACAGCATTTGTTCAAAAATCGATTTGCATATAAATGTTTTGAACGGCGTAATATAGCATGTACCGTATCATACGCCTAAGCATACTATGCGCAACACTGTACTATATTAATGCTGGGCGGCGACCTTCTCTGAGAACACTGACTCATATTAGTTTAGTATAAACATAATGTTTAAATATCAGTAGGTGATACTAGACGGTACAAAACCCTTGCATGTTGGTTATAGGCGATCATATATACATCAAAACGTTCCAGTGAATAGCTTTAATTACCTTGGTATACAGTAGCAAGGTGTAAGCCGCCGTGCGATAGCCCATATAACTGCTAACCAAAGACTTTCGCAACTATCAATGGCAGAAAATTGTTTACGGCCGAACGACAAATTTGCGGCAAGAAAAGACAGTTTCCACAGCCGTTACCGAACACTAGTTGACTAGGCTACAATGCGCAGCTGGTAACTGATCCACAATATACCATAATATAATTAAAGTGGCTCATTTCGTCTTTAGGGGCCGGACGTTATAACGATAGAAAAAGAGCAGCTTAGAGCGGGGGTTCGGGGGACGGCAGCCCCCCGAGTTAGGCTTAGGCCAAGTACATGGCTCATACAGGGACCTTAGCTTAGGCTAAGACTAAGGCTTAGGCTTAGTATATCGAAAACGGCATGATATGCATTATACTTCGGCCCCTAAAGTTTACATAGGCCATTAAAGTGAATAGGATAATACAAATGATAGGGAGAGTTGTTAGATTTTTATAAATTGAATATATAAAGGCTTAAAGGGCCATGGCAGCGCAAAGTCGGAGTCTACGCCAGGCGAAAACGCTCTTAAAGTGAGCAGTACCCTTGATTATTACAGGCGTTGGTGATCACTGTACAATAATAAATCAAAAATAGTGTTAGGATTTCTCCTTTCACTCATATGGCTTTTCTGATCTACGACGAGGAGCGCCACAACTTCCGCGGTAACATAACAATTCTTGCTCAGTTTGGCTGATTCCTCGTGGTTGAATCGTTTACACGCGTTCTCATCTGAACAAAGGTCAACGAATCAAAACTGGTGGTAGGATTTTTCCTTTCGCTTATATGGCTTTTATGATTTACGACGAGGAGCGCCACAACTTTTGGGGTAACATAACATTTCTTGCTCAGTTTGGCTGATTCCTCGTGGTTGAATCGTTTACAGGCGTTCTCATCTGAACAAAGGTCAATGAATCAGAAGTGGTTGTAGGATTTTTCCTTTCGCTTATATGGCTTTTACGATTTACGACGAGGAGTGCCACAACTTTTGGGGTAACATAACATTTCTTGCTCAGTTTGGCTGATTCCTCGTGCTTGAATTGTTTACAGGCGTTCTCATCTAAACAAAGGTCAACGAATCAGAAGTGGTTGTAGGATTTTTCCTTTCGCTTATATGGCTTTTACGATTTACGACGAGGAGTGCCACAACTTTTGGGGTAACATAACAATTATTGCTCAGTTTGGCTGATTCCTCGTGCTTGAATTGTTTACAGGCGTTCTCATCTAAACAAAGGTCAACGAATCAGAACTGGTGGTAGCTTTTTCCTTTCGCTTATATGGCTTTTATGATGTACGACGTGGAGCGCCACAACTTTTGGGGTAACATAACATTTCTTGCTCAGTTTGGCTGATTCCTCGTGGTTGAATCGTTTACAGGCGTTCTCATCTGAACAAAGGTCAACGAATCAGAAGTGGTTGTAGGATTTTTCCTTTCGCTTATATGGCTTTTATGATTTACAACGAGGAGTGCCACAACTTTTGGGGTAACATAACAATTCTTGCTCAGTTTGGCTGATTCCTCGTGCTTGAATAGTTTACAGGCGTTCTCATCTAAACAAAGGTCAACGAATCAGAACTGGTGGTAGGATTTTTCCTTTCGCTTATATGGCTTTCCGCGCCACAACCTACAGTTAGGTCAACGATTTGTTCTTACTCAAGTTTCGCTGATTACTGGTGGTAGGATCTTTTCTCCTTCTCTCGCTTAACATAAGAAGTCATTTTGCTAGATTTTTATGGCTTATATGCTTTTATGATTTACGACGAGGAGTGCCACAACTTTTGGGGTAACATAACAATTCTTGCTCAGTTTGGCTGATTCCTAATTGAATCGTTTAAAGGCGTTATCATATGAACAAAGGTCAACGAATCAGAACTGGTGGTAGGCTTTTTCCTTTTCGCTTATATGGCTTTTATGATGTACGACGAGGAGCGCCACAACTTTTGGGGTAACATAACATTTTCTTGAAACACTCAGTTTGGCTGATTCCTCGTGCTTGAATCGTTTACAGGCGTTCTCATCTAAGCAAACGTCAACGAATCAGAACTGTTGGTAGGATTTTTCCTTTCGCTAATATGGCTTTTATGATTTACGACGAGGAGCGCCACAAGTTTTGGGGTAACATAACATTTCTTGCTCAGTTTGGCTGATTCCTCGTGCTTGAATCGTTTACAGGCGTTCTCATCTAAGCAAACGTCAACGAATCAGAACTGATGGTAGGATTTTTCCTTTCGCTAATATGGCTTTTATGATTTACGAAGAGGAGCGCCAGAACTTTTGGGGTAACATAAGATTTCTTGCTCAGTTTGGCTGATTCCTCGTGCTTGAATCGTTTACAGGCGTTCTCATCTGAACAAACGTCAACGAATCAGAACTGTTGGTAGGATTTTTCCTTTCGCTAATATGGCTTTTATGATTTACGACGAGGAGCGCCACAAGTTTTGGGGTAACATAACATTTCTTGCTCAGTTTGGCTGATTCCTCGTGCTTGAATCGTTTACAGGCGTTCTCATCTAAGCAAACGTCAACGAATCAGAACTGATGGTAGGATTTTTCCTTTCGCTAATATGGCTTTTATGATTTACGAAGAGGAGCGCCAGAACTTTTGGGGTAACATAAGATTTCTTGCTCAGTTTGGCTAATTCCTCGTGCTTTAATCGTTTACAGGCGTTCTCATCTGAACAAACGTCAACGAATCAGAACTGGTGGTAGGATTTTTCCCTTCGCTTATATGGCTTTTATGATTTACGACGAGGAGTGGTGCAACTTTAGGCGTAACATAAAACAGTTCTTGCTCAGTTTGGCTGATTCCTCGTGCTTGGATCCTAGACAGGCGTTCCCTCCTCAACAAAGGTCAATGAATAACACCTGCGGCAGCTAATATCCCATGGAAATATGCAAACATCTGCTAGTTCACTTTTTTCTCATGATTTGCGAATTTATTTTTGGATAGCTATAACACAAGTGTATTAGTTTTCAACTAGGCTTTGGATGAATTGGGTTTTCTGTCATTGTTGTCCGTTTGATTTTTTAATAATTGTCCTCCATTAAAGCGCCCTACAATGCGGGTTTTCTGGTCGAAATAATTTTCACCTGATGAGGATATTTCCAACGTACTTTGGCTTTGTTTCGGGCGTGACCATAGAATCTATATCGTTACCGCTATTGTGAGAAAATATTTCGGCCGTGGAATGATTGTTTTAAACTGGCGGAATATATCAGCAGTTTTATGAAGTTGTCGCCTTATTGGACGGCTGTCTTTTTGGTTCAAGACCGGGAATTCTCAATTTTCCAATTCGCCTGAAACACTAAGCCAACAATGAGTTATTGTGATAACTCTTGCAGAAAACTAGAACTAACCGGTCACGACCTTCTGTCGTAATAATACTTGGTGGATACAGTTTTCTATGGAGTATAGATAGTCAGATATGGTCTTTTGGGTATTCTTATTTACTGCATGTGTCTTAATACTTTGTGCTAACAGTTTTAATATTGGAGTGCAGATGTTCCCTAGCTGTTGTATGTATCCTTAAAATATTCTCAATTGTAGGTATTGCAAAATCGCACTATTATATATACCTACACCTTCATGCTCAACAAAAACACAAAATGAGCGCTATGAATTACAGGTTAAGCTTCTAGTTAATGACGATCCTGAAATACTAAAAAAACTGTTCATACCCCTAACAGCAAAGAAGGCTTTCTCTAAAAGCAGGATTATTTTTAAAACTCCAACACTGGAAAGACGCCTTGAGGAATCACAGTACACCCGCCAAACGTGTGGCTTTTATTCGACTGCACCTCTATGATTTTCCTGTTTCAAGTATCGCAATCAATAACAGCCGCTAACTTATCAATTTTACAAACGCATGTGTGGCGATTCCCGAACGATAAAGGGGATGTATCTCCCAAAAATCAAGATCCGGGGATAAAAACTGAAGAAAAACTATTTCTAGGGATCGTTGCCCATGTACAAATGTAAGACTGTACTTCTGCAGTAACGCATGTTCGTGGATGGTTAGGAAATTTGATTCGACAAGATACAATATCAAATATTGTATCATATCTTTTCTGTTCTTAAATGTATAGCAAAGCGATTCCTAATAAGTATAAAACTTTTCGATTTTTACAACGATGCCCTTGTGTAACCGTAGCACTCAGAACCTAGGACTGCACTTACTACACAAGAAATAATATTACTAGAATCAACCGAACAATGAATTGATAACGCGAGTAAGTGTTGATACTACAAGCTAGATCTAAGGACCCAAGTAATAATACTAAAATAACTAGCATTACCTTTAAGAATTACACCGTGGATCTTTCGACCCGCTTAAGCTCTAGCATAAGTTCAGCTCAAATTAGTTGAAGCCAATAAGAATTGGACTATCCCTGTGCTCTCTGCTGTTGGGTCAAAGAAATACTGGAGCACTTCTATACTCTCGGATTATAAATTTTAGGAGCACCCCGCATGCTCTCAAGGACACACTAAAATGATGAAGCAAATCTTTGCTCTCAGGTACTCAAGAAAAATATGGAGCACCCCTGTGCTCTGAAATGCCCCAATAGAATATGTGGAAACAGTGTACAACCTAGCTCTCAACTAAACTGTATCTAGCTTAAACCGTTATAAAATAACAAGGTGCTGTATGGCCCTTAAGCTCGCAACACTAAAAGAAATTTTCACTTACTCTAAGCTCTTCGATTACAACTGAATATCAGAGCAGAATTAACTCCCTGTTTAAAAAGTCAATATCTGGGCTAAATAAGTCTCGACAATAAATCGAAATTTATAGAATCAAATAAACTGTTAACTAAAACTTCTTGCAACTCGCCCAGGTTCTACCAAAAGAGTTTACTGGGGGGGGGCCACACAGTAATGTTTCACCCGGTGACATTTTGGAACAATATTACAATAATATATTAACTATAACACTACCGACATGTGATGATTTTTTTTGTAATTTTAAACTGATTTTCTCTGGACTTGATAAAAATTAAGTGGGCTTGATAAAACTCTTAGAATTTAAATGAATCGTCAATATAGAACAATCGTAAACCCAAATAATGGAAATCTTTCCATATGGGCACCTGAAAATGTCAAATAAAAAATTTAATAATAATCCTGTGTAACAACCATAGAGCTGTCGAAGAACCGGATTCAAACTTGTCCAGCTGGTCTATGATGTCATTACGAACTACTACGACGGATAAGGCATCAACCAGTCACATCGGGTGACAGTCGTAATTTTTCCATATTCGCATGGTATTGCGAATACTCCGGATAATAAATATACCGGTTTGGGAGCCGTAAATATTCCAGTATTTGCAAGACATTGCTACAATTATACTATTTTAACATCACTACCTTTCCTTGATAAGCTTGGTGACTGACATGATGTAGTGCGCTCGATGTTAGATGGCCATTGTGACTGCTAAAGCTCCTGCCAAATCGGACCATTCTACTATAAGTGAGCTACATGCAGGAGCATCACTGGAACAACCCCGCGGCAGGGTTGTCACTAGTCGGGACATATCTGAACACGAAACCTGGATTGTTGTTGATCTCTTCGATACGATTCATCACAAATGGAGTAGATATCGTTTTCTTATGTTGTCAATGCAGGACATATTGTGAATCTGACCAGACGACGCATTGGTCAAATGGCAGTTGCAACTGTTCGATCACGAAACGCAGCACTCGTGTTCCGATCAGCATTGCCATCTATTCAGGTCTCGGGATTGACAATCCTTTTACGGGTGCAACCCGAGATTTCTAGAACACACTTAGTGTCGACGCCCCTTTGTAGAAAGAAGATACACTGCGGCCGCAAAGCCTTTAGCCGAGGCATCGCAGAAACAGTGTATTTGGTACGTAGCACCATCCGAGGGCAACGAATCGGAGATACACCGAAGAATAGAATGCTTAGATATGACAATTTAGCTTAACAAGTAACTACACCGCAATTTCAGAAGTTGGTCTGGTAGACAATCGTGCCAGCCATATTTCTCTTCACAAAGGTGTTTGATTAAGAATTTTGCGACGACAGTGCCTGATACGAAGAATCCGTATGGATCAAACACGGACGCAAGACATTTCAAATAGGGCGTTCAAGTTAAGTTGTGTGCAAAATGACTCTAAGTTGTCCAACAGTCTCATGAGGCGCACCGTTTCCGCCTGCAACTTTGCCAGGACAACTATAAGAGTCTTACGTGACTGCGAGATTTTGCACGAACAGCGCTGAATATAAATTTTGTCCGATTGTGTCTCCCCTGACTATAGCTAAAACACGCGCCAAAATTAGAATTTCTTTAATCTTGGCGTCTGTCAAGAATTGTACTTGGCCAAAATTTCTATCTTTCTACGACGTCGTGCTGCCAAAATTTGAATTTTCTGCCTCGGCAACTGCTAAAATTTAAATTTCTACTGTTATGGTATAAATCAGAACATTAACCGCATAAATCAGTTTACCAGGACACTATAATCTTTCCTTAGACAGATTATCCAGAGAGCTACATACGGCTGCAAAAAACATGCAGCTGGCTTGTGCTATATAAATGTCCATTGAGTCTTCTTTGATAGCCGGGCAAGACTAAGTCAGGCCCCTCCAATTTATCGTGAGCGAGTCAAAAGCTTGACGCTTTGTGCAAATGGTGTGAATACCCGTGCTAACAGGACTGCAGGAAAAGGTATGTCGAACTTTGTCCCAGCTTAGTTCGAAAACCTTCATCACTTGTGATTCACCGACGTCGTGACGTGGTACGGGAAAACGAAATTCTTAGCTGTTGCTAAACCACTCCCTCAAGTTCATGGATGCATCGGCTAAAAGGTATTAGGCATCGCTGTAGAATTTCAGTGCATCATCCGCTGTCGATATTCCCGTATCCCGTAATCACTTTGTCCACATAGATGTTTCCATGAATGAGATTGGAATCAGGCATATCTGATTGGTCTATATGATGCTGGACAACAGCGCTTAGCAAGAATTGACTTATGATCCAATCGATATTTCACAATGTTGCTACCGCTGACTGGTTTCTTGGGATCACGTACCCAAAAACCTGGTGAGATTGCGAGAATTGTTATGAAGACAAGCATGAAGGAAAACCTTCTAGATGTCATTAATAATGTCAGTTGGATGGAGGCGAAAATACCTTAGTAAACCGAATATGTTTCCGATAATCACTGAACCACGATGCATACAGTCATTGAGGCTTGGACTGTCTTTATTGTCTTTTGCCGAAGCATCGCATACTATACGTATTAAAACGCATTGAGAACGCAAAGTTACAGAATGTAGTGTACCTGATGGTTTCCCTCATCCTGGTCATGTACTCTTTCGATGATTTCCTTCGACTTCTGGTCTAACAGGATCTGGCTGTACTCGTCAAATATTTCAGGATTTTTCAAAGACGATTTCAACCGACAAATTGCCAAAGTCTTGCTATTGGGCAGCTCGAAGCAAGTTTCCTTCACAGGCCAAGAGACAAAGTATCAGCCATCTTCTCGTGTGATCGATTTGTTGAATAACTGCATCGCATCCTCGTCATCGCTGCTACTGGTAGGCGATTTGATCCCAATATCTTCGACTCCAAAATTTTTCGATGGCAACGTTAATTTTGGGGCTTACCGAAAAATACATTGTGGCAACGAAGCTACTTTCACGGAGCCCGCCTTCGTTGATACAACCGGTAGCGATGAATCCAAGCGAAGATGACATGATGCAGAGTCCATCAAAACATTGGATTCGTTCAGTTCCAACCAAATCATACTGGTACTCCAAGCCTATCAGGATATCGACGTTTACCAGCTGCTTCTGGTTACAAAGCGGTTCAGCCAATACTAGTTGCTGACCTAGCGAATACTTGTTTGCGTCTATAGAGGCGTTCTGAATCGGTAACGAGATGTTGTCGGTTACATTTGCTGTTATGGTCTTCGTTGTGCCATCATATTGCTTGACATAGATTTCGAGTATTTGGTAATCACTCGTCCGCCAACGGGTGTCTGAAAACCCTGCTGCGGGAACTCTCCCTGTACCTTTAGACAAGGCACCGATCTGACCTGCGGCTTTTGTCGTAATAAGCAACAACGAACTACTCATGTCAAATAGGAGATGCATCTATGCTAATTTCGAACCACTAATTGTAGCCATCGCTGTTTGCATGACGACATTTTGACCGAAAGAAAGCAGCGTTGGTTTGGCCGATGTAGTCTCTGCATCGGAAAACAATGCTGAACCGCTTGGACCTTTGTATGATAGTGTCTTGGACCCAAATTTGGCGATTCACCGACTACAATGATGGCCAGGGTTTTTGCAGTTTTCAGATGGAGTTTTTTGGGACATGTCTAGACAAAGTGGCCAGCATCTTAAGCAGATGTAGCAAGGATCTCGCAGCTGATATCGTCGAGATGCTATATCGGGATGTGGTTGGCATTGATCGCCAGTCTCGCTGCAGAAGGAACATCGTTTGGATGAACTCTTCGTGTTTTTGGCAGAGTTACTAAGCAACGATGCAGGACTACCAGACGAACACCGCCGTTACTCACTACTGCTGGATTGAGAGTGACCTTGGTCTCGACTGACATTAGCGCGATCCTTCTAACCAAATGTTCGTAAGCTCCAGTCACGCGCAACAATATCGTCCTTGAGTAGAGCGTGCAGATTGTCCAGCGTCCCTGCCGTCGCACTGTTCTTAGCATACAACTCCATTTTAACCCCTGTCGGCAGCTTGGAGAGTGTATATAATAGGCGCGAACACCTGCCCAAATATGTCCTCTGGTAGTACGACAGCAATCAAACTTCGAATACGCAGTTCGCACTCATCGTGGGTCGACTTCAACTTCTGAACGTCATTTATCGTAGTTGGCAGCGCCGTTGGCTAATATGGCAAACTGTGTATTACCAAAACTCTTCTTGAGGACATCTACGACCGCTCCGTAGTTGTCTGCTGTCAAAGAGTATTAATCGGCAACTCTCAAAGCGTCCCCAAACAAGTATCTCCACAAATACTTCAGTTTGTCGCTTGAACTAGCTTGGCGCTCTCATGAATGGTGCAGGTCTCTAAAAATTCGTCCCACTTTTAGAGGATCGCCCCCAAACTCTGACATTTGGAGTATTGGTACATTGACTACCGAATCGTGGGGTTTGCCGAACGATGCATTTAAAGAATCACTAGCTGGAGGCGCTTGGTGGGGCTACAATGAAGTCGTCCCAAACGCTTCAATGTCACTTTTTCGCTTGGCGGCCACCTCCAAACTATTGTCATCGACATCTGCGGCGTTAGCTACGTCATCATCTTAGCTTCCTTATCAAGACTTTCCAAAATTTGGTCATTTAGGACCGGAAACCTATTCAATAATCCGATAGCCTTTAGCACACAAGTTTGTGCGAAACGAATAACATCATCAAGATGTTTAGGATCAGGCAGCGTAGCAGGCGCGTCGGCATCCAAAAATTGACGATATAAAATAGGAATCACTATCCAGTCTATCGTTGTCGATTTTCGAAATTTAATAATCGCTTCGTGAGTGCCATAAGTCATTTAGGGATTGTTGTTCATTTGGAACAAACTTGTGTACTAAAGGCTAACGGATTATCGAAATAGGTTTTCGGTCCTAAATGACCAAATCCTGGAAAGTCTTGATCAGGAAGCTCGCTTTGCTAATACCAATATTTTAGTCGTTTTCTTGTTTGACCTCCTGTACCCCAATTTGTGTCCAATCCATCTGTTTTATCTCAATTTATATGTTAGCGCTCCGAATTCTCGCTTTACAAACACGAATATTTTTAGTCGTTTTCTTGTTTTTATTCTGTTAATATAATGTTAGTTTAGTAAAATTCTGTTATTATAATATGGTCACCAAGCAATATATTTTTCTCCATTATTCGAATTTTAAGAATCGCTTCGTGAGTGCCATAAGTCATCTAGAGATTGTTGCCTTATACCTCCGACCGGCGTCGATAATAAGAAACCCAAATAACTCTGAGGGGCAATATATCGTTAGAAAAAGAGCAGCTCAGAGTGAGGTGTTCGGGGGTGGGAGTCCCCGACTAAGGCCTAGGCTTAGTGTACATCTCATATAAGGACCTAAGCTTAGGCTTAGGCTTAGTATATTGAGAACGGCATGGCATGCATTTTATTTCCACCCGCAGGGTTACCAGGACCCTTTGCCCTATCAGTGTTACCTTGGCTAAGTTTTCAATAAAGAACTTGTGAGTGTATAACCTGTGAGTAGTGCTGCCTTTTGGTATGGTACTCTATACAGTGGAAGTGTGCTAGACATCATATCAAACATAAGATGAAAACGTCGGGTAATACAGTATGGTTAGTATAACAAAGAGCGTTGAACTTACTCCACAAGTCGTGGCAGTTGCTAAATGACACGCATTTTGATGAATGTAAGCCCGCGAAACATGAATATTCTATGTTGTTTCACGTTATACGTATTATACCAAACTAATGCAAGCTTTATATTCTACAGTTGCAACAGGGTGTTTTAATTAGAGTAAAATCAAAAGCGATTTTGTTGCCGTATTTTCATGATATATTTCTTTTAAAATCTGTGTTTGTTCAAAATTTTACTTTCAAATAACATAGCTAGGCTTGAAAACTATTATTCCTTTATAAAGCGATACGTTTTGTATCGCCAATATTCTGAATTGTAGATTTAGTTATGGGTTGCAATAATTTCTTGTTGTTTCTGATTTTTCACTAATAACCAATTAGTTTTTGTCTTTTCGATGTATTGCAGGTCAAGGGCGTCGCTAAGGGGGCATGTGTAGCATCTGTGCTCCATGAAATATAAACAAAAGTCAATTTCACGACTATGCGTGGATGCTTTTAAGCTGTGCCCTCTAGTAGATTCAATGTCCCTTCGTGCTAGAGTTTCTGGCTAAACCCGTGTTGCAGATGCAGTATTTCAATAGAATCTGGCGAATAAACGATGGTGGAGATTTAGTCGAGGCTATAAATATTTTAACATATATAGCAAGAAATGTAAATTTTTTGCGTATTAATGGGTTAGCATTTTGATAAAATTTATAGGCAAATGTATCGGTCATTTATCAGTGTCCTGCGATGCGCTGCTTCTTATTGACGCAGATTGAGAAACGTTACAGTATGGAACTAAATTGAAACAAAATATTGTAACATTTATAACCCACACAAAACAGATTGGCCAATCTGGCTTTTTCCTTTGGAAGCGGACCTTAAATTAAGTTTATTTAAATACCGGCCTGCCATCCAAAATATATTTTTCGACTGCTGGCATCTTTCATATTGCATCATTGGATTAATAAATTTTCGAAAATTTATTCCACATATGATGGATAGTAATTGCAAACATACATTTGCGCTTGCGCTGCGGCAGTGGTTTCCTGCCCAAATTCCCACAAAACCGATAAGTATTGGAAGTTTTGTGATTTCGGCCGTTCATGTCTACTGTAATATTTATATTTAACTAGTCATATACATCTGATTTAGAAGAAATCTAAAATAAGTAAAAATGTCTTATCGCCATCTACAATTTTGTTATATATACTATTTTTGTATGGCAGCACTTTATAAATTTTAGATGGATTTGAAGCTGTAGTTTTTGCAATGTGGTTTTGAAATTTGCTACGACTGTCTGTGACTTTGCACTTAATGTGCTACATGTGTATCATTTTCATTATGGTCATTTTAGAGGGGTCAGTAAGTCCGTTTTTGCCTTGAAATATATGTGGAGCACAGACCAGCCGCACTTGGTTCGTTTCAGTTAGCCCCCCAGTTGTAAACCTGTATTACCAAAGCCAGCTAAGCAGGAATGGCAAGAGAGAAGAGAAGTATGGTTTTGCTAACCGAGTAGCTAACAGTTGGAACTAGCTTCTCACTTCCCAGCCATGCTTAAGAGTCGTCGCTGCTAGTGGAAAATACAAAAATGTTTAAGCAGCGCCATGGTAAAGTAGACTTGAGCAAATTTCATATTTCGCAAGAGACGTAAAATCAAAAGCATATTGATCCTGTTCCTTGCTGACTATTAAAGTTTATAAATGTATCGTATTCGTGGTACCTGCTGACAGTGTTTCAATTTATTATTGCTTTTATGACTGAAAATGTGACTACTTATGTACCGTGAGATGTATATATTTATAAAATTATTGAGGGAAAGAGATAGAAAATCTTGGTCGACGTTAACCTATCCCAAGCGGATTGTTTTAGATACATATCATTGCAGCTCTTATGTGTTTTCTTGAATTTTAGAATTTCAGATATATTGTATTAATATTGTTGTTACGACCAACTGGATTGAATGCAACTGTGGTAATGAATTTCTCAGATGGTGCGCCTGAAGTAGTGCGAGTGCGTGTTAAGGTGAGTACACATTAGTTGTTTAGCTGTATAATGGCTGTTTTGTAGGCGTTGACAGAGTAAAATACTACATGGAGGCGCCATAGATGACCGGATTCAGGTAAATTAAGAACACACGATACACATGTCAAGAACATGCCTTTGACTTGTCGCGGACATGATAGATGATCGCAACAATTGTTGCACAGTGTTGAACTTACAATTCACGGTGCTATACAGTGTTCAGTTGACACGTCGCTGACCGCGAAATGCCTAGCGCCATGCGTCGCAAACTTCTTTCAAACTCTCCCAAGGCGCGATGATATGCTTTGAGAAATGGGCATGCCGTAATTTCTACAAGATTGATTTTATAGAATAAATGAGCGGTTGGAAGTGAAATATTTTGGAAATCGCCGCTTACTGATGGCGGCGGAAGTTTTAGAATTTTTTCTACGGCCGTCATTGGCAACTGTAACGATTAGTTGCGATTTCAGCCATTAAAGTGGCTACCAGTAACGCATGAGCTGATATCAGCGGATTATCCTAATGACAGTAGTTGGTGACACCGAAGGGCCATACTTTAGGGACAAGCAGTTGTTCATTTTTGGCCTTTACGTAGGACCAACATTTTAGCCAGGCTGTTTGAGCTGGGGCCTCCCAGCTTCAACCTGGAGAGAACCGTAGAAACCTAGGGAATTTCCACAGGTTACCTGGATAGAAGCCGTACCGTGGCACCGGGGAATATTATAATTGCATTTTATAGTGTTTTTATACCTTTACAACAGTTTACTGTTGTTCTTATATATGTTATTTACTAGACAAAATGCGTATTTCAGTAGGCCGCGCTTCGTTTTTCGCAAGGTTCTGTCAGTAATAGTCGAAACATATGCGGCGTTATTGAGTTCTGTTATTGTCGTTTTTACTATAGCGACCTTTTTTATGTCACATCAAAGTACATGAGGATGCCAAAATTTTCCTGAAGGGCATATGCTATGAAGAACCGCCGAAATCCTGGGGAGCCGAAAATCCGTGGGGACCACCTCCAACCTCTGTAGACAAGCCATCATTATGGCCGTTAGGAGCAGCCAGTAGTACGGCCATTGGGAGCACCCATCGCTCGAGTCTTATTTATGCTGAAGTTTGTCTTGGCTACAAAACAGCTGACTGCTACCGTTATTATGGTAAATACAGTGAATCGGAGTTGTCTCAATCGTCAATACCCAGGAACAGTTTGGTATTTCCTAATGGATAACCGATTGCCGTTTTCAAATATTTATATTATTGTAAAACGCTTGCTTCACATTCTGTACAGCATGAGCGTAAGCTGCTTTCATTGAAACCGAACGAGCGGAGTTTGTACTTATAACTTTGTTAGCTTGAATAATGGTAAAATTTATATTTATTGTCTGTCTGTGGAGTTCCATAACTCATCACCAGATAGATGGATCTTCGAAATTTTAATTTATCACAACTTTAGTCTATTTGTGTCTTTTCATTAGACTCTAAACTTGGGGAGACCACGTCTTTCGGATCAAAATGGATCTGAAAGGAGTCAACGGTTATATACATTTTTAAAAGTTGGCCATCTGGATGTCTATCTTTCGCTACCTATATGTCGAAATTGAGGCTTCGCAGCGAAAAATGAAAACAATCATTTTATCTAGTAGAGCTACAACTCGATGGTAAGCATTTTTTGTCAGAGGTGCCGTTTTCGAGCTATAAGCCCAAGTTTAAAAAATTCCCCAACAATGAAGATTTCAAAATTTTAGCAAAAAAAGTTTTTGCTTGTTGGTTGTGATCTGTGGGATTATAGGGTTATTCAACCCGTTAAACGAGTTGGTTTCATTATTTTAAGACCGTATTAGCTGTGTTATTAAACCTGTGGGATGGTGCCGGAGCTAAATTTTGTAAATTTTGGCACCAAAATCAGTCAAATTTTGTGTAATGAAATTTTAACTTTTCCAATATAGACGTATGATGGTCAATCGATCGTGTCTATAGGTTTTCGCAGTAGCTAAATACGATAAAAGCATATACAAATAACGTAAGTCAAATAATGCAAGCCTTAGGGATCTACATCGTTAAAATCATTCTTTTCACTTATTAATTATCACGTAAAAATCACTTATTTTTCTTAAAATTTGTGATTTATAAATTTCAAAAGATTTTGGCTTTTCGCTCACTAGAAGAAAAAATAAAGAGTTATTCGGCTTTGATATAATGACCAAAATGACGGTAGATTGTCGCTGAAACATCGCCGGCGTATAATTGATCGCATGGGGCTTTAAGCCGGCTTAAGGGCCAAAATTTGGAACGAATAAATGGTCAATTGTCGTAGAGTACCCCCAATAGCTCCGCTTTCCCTCGCTTTGCGAGTTACTAGTAGGAATGTTGCCTGGTGTTACGCGAAGGCGGATTGGAGCTTACGATGTCCCACTGTGTGATACCAAGAGTTCATGATGAACCCTTGAAGAAGAGGGTGGCACTGACGCTACACTATATGATATACGCTGTGGGATGACGCAATCCATTTTTTAATGGTAAGTCCCACTTTCAGAGGTGGTAAGGTGCTCACTTTTGTCCTGTACCTCAACTTCTTCCCGCAATTTTGATTTTCTTACATTCGTTAAATTTTCATAGCGAAAAATTAACTCATGTTGTTCGTAATCAGCGCCTCATCGTCCGCGTACAAGCGTGCTTCAACTGTTTCAGGTAAATCGTCTGCTATATCGTTGATGTAGTATAAATACAATATTTATAGTAGCACCGTGCCCTGTGGTACTCCCCCGCTTAATGTTTTCTATCTTGACATTGCTTCTGTCGTATCCACCTCTGGCAAGACTGTTCCTTAGAAAATTCTTGATCCATCGATACAGACATGTGAGGATCTTCGTACGCGACTTTTTCTAGCAAGCCCACATGTCATATTTTACCGAATGCTCTACTGCAGTTCACTAGTACCATTATCGATCGTTCCTTTTCTTGAAATCCATCCGCTATAAATTGTGTTATTCTTTGCACTTGCTGCTCTGTGCTTCGCTGCTTGCGGAACCTATTTTGATTGTTGTTAAGCTTCCCTTCACTTTCGAGGAAGCATTGCACGCGGACTTCCACTATTCTTTCTGCCATTTTATATAGGCAGCTGGTTAGACTAATTGGCCTAAATGGTTCTAGGTCGGTCGGTTCTTTCTAGGCTTGAAAAGGGTTTTGTTGTTGCTAGCTTCCAATTTGCAGGCACAAACTCTTCTCTGAAGCTTTCATTGATCACAATGTAACCCTTTGGGTTAAGTGGATGGGATGTTGGTTGTCGACATCGCCAGGTCCGGCAGCACTGTTTGGTTTCGGCTTGGATATGACATTGTTCAGTTCACCAAGAGAATTTGTCGCCGTATAAACAGCTTTCACAAGAACCTCTTTTCTTGTACAGTAGGAAACCACTTTTTTAGTTCTTTTTATTAATGTTTCTGCTTTGTCGCGACTGTTGGTGATCGTATTGCCGCTGTGTACAGTAGCAGCGCCGATTTTGACTAGTTTTAGCCTTCCATCAATAGCAGTGATTGTGGTGAAACCAGTTCTAGCCTCCATGCGGACATTAAGATTGTAACGTTTTATTATGTCAGCATTCTGTCTTGGTCTGCAGAGTGGCACGTTTCACCTCTTTACATGCCTTCTCCCAACTAGGAAGAAAGTCTTTATGTGCTACCTTTCTGACAGTCGAACGAAGCTTGTAGGCATTCACACTGTCATTCTACCACGGTATCAGCCCCACGTGCCTCTTTTTGGGATATATCTGGTTTCCCTGCATCCACAATCGCTTTTGATATACGTACTGGAATTCATTTGCGTGATTGTGTCCGGTTTGTTAAGCAGATATTCTCGCGGGTGACAAACCTCCCAGATTATTATCCAGCAGTTTTGTAAACTTCGACCAATCGGCCTTCGACGCTTCAGCTTAGCCGTACTTCCACATCTTCCGCCTTCAACGTCCACAAAGATAGGGTAATGATCTGAATCATATATGTCCATAAGAACCGTTGAGCTACATTGATAAATAGGTAATGTTTGTGTTGAACATGGTCTCCTATCGGTCAACCCTAGTTTGATACCGAGAGGTTAATCTCGCCAAGTTGTCATCCAACCAGTCGTCTAAATTTCTTCCCATCTGGTCCAGTTCGCATACAGGATCCCACTGTTTAGAATGACAGTTGAGGTGGCCACAAATTGCGGCTATCTTGTCTGCTGGGAGGCACGCCGTATTGAAATTATGTACACGGTCGTTATTCTTCCCACCAATTAGGGATGTATAATGCATAGAAATTTACTATTTTGGATTTGCTGTGTCTGTTGTGAATTATTATCTATGCTATTGCGTCTGCCGCACTGTCACTTTGAGCAGTGATTTGATCATTGTCGTGCCAGAATTGGATGCCACTCTTCACTAGTGTGAGCACACCACCACCAATTATCGTCGCTCCATGTTTTGTCGTTCGTCGGTCACATCTGATGCAGTTGTTCCCAGGAATATTTGCTTCCTTCTTAAGAGACAGGAATCTTTCCAGAATATATGCTATATCAACATCGTGCTCATCTAACAGAAGACACAACTCTGATTTCTTGGATTAACACCACGAGTACACTGTAAGATGTGTATTGAATTAGCGGGTATCGTGTCAATCTTTCTATTACCACATCAGGGATGTATGCACATTTTGTACTAATCCATGAGTGGCCTTGCTTCAAATTTCACACTCCTCTAGCTTATAAGCCCTAGCATTTCTGGTGAAACCTTCGTTTGCATGTTGCACACTCACAGTATCATGAGTTCTTCAGCACCTCTTCTTGACACTCACCGCATGGGTAGCTTCGTAGTATTGGTGCCAGTTTCTTGTCCATATCGCTGGCTCTGTATAGTAGCAGGGTTCACTATGACGGATTACCAGGAAGACTTAGGCAAAACCCCGGCTTGTCGCTGTCGGGTCGTTCCTCATTGCGCTTCCAATGGTTATTTGAAATCCATTTTGAGTTTCGTTCGTACCATCTTGTATCGTTGGATTAATTCTCAACAGCTGCGCCACCACGACAAGGCGGACTTCGCTGACTGCGTTCGCTAATATATAGTTTGAATGTGAATGAAGTTGGATGGAAACAAGCAAGTTACCCTCATTACTGAAGTTCTTCGGTTTGTTCAGATTATAAAGACATTTGCGTTATGAGACAATTTACTAAAATAACCTTAAACATTTAAATTTGAATATCTTTAGTCAGTCAACATTTTTGACTATATACTTACATATCTGCTTGTCTGAATTGTACCTATTTTATAGAAAACGATGCGTCGGCGCACATACATCAGCGCACAGTTAAAATGATTATAATTTTACATCCGTGCAGCGGCGTTATCAAGAGCATTTTTACAATTTTATTTTACATACCTGGTATATCACTTCGAGGGAAAGCGATGCTAAGACGACTCTGAATGAGGCTTAATTATTTGTGATTACGTTTTTGATGGTTTTGTTTTCGTAATATAATCTTGCTAAAACTATCAGTTTTTATGTCAACTAGAATACGACGCGTTTTTTTTAAATAAAAAATTTGCCAGGAACTTTGAGCTATTTTCGTCGAAGGGCAAGAACAGAGTTTAAACATAAAATGGGTCCGTTCCCCGCATTTTCTCTGTTTGGAAAGTCCAGTTACCGCTGTTTGAACCGTTTTATTCATGTTTTGGGTCCTACCACATTTTAAAAGTGTAGTCTTTAGTGATTTGCAGTGGCGGATTCGGTAATTCACGGTGGGGTGGGATCCCGGGGCGCTTCTCTCCACCCTTCAGGGTGTCGTGCCGTTGGCGGAAGGAAAATTTTGGCCCCATTAGAAAAATTTTTAGAGTGGAGTGAGTAACCATTATGCAATATCCTGTAAAGAGTTTTTAGTTCCTCTCCTGGCATACCCTGCCGAGTCCACTTGCTCTCTCAGTTGATAGACCATGAGCACCTATGGTTGCTTCGGTAGTATGCGTCCGGTCCATGGGTCCGTCCTTGAATTGTGATTTCACAAGGGAATGGCTGTTGTGCTATAATCAGTACCGATTTAAGTTTGCGAAGTCTGAATGTGAATCTGAACTTGAATATTTTAATTTGTTTCTTGTACGTTGCCAAGTTGCATCCATACCTTTTGTACGTTTCGATAGTAATCATTATTGTGCGTATCTAGGTTCTATAAAGCAGAACTACGCTGAAAATACGGGTCAGCGATTTGACAACAATTTTTGAGCGGCGGTTAAATGTAATTTCCCTCTGAAATTGTTATCTAATGTATTTTATGTATTTTAGCTTTTGAAGTCATGTATATATTTATTATTTTGAGTGAAATATTTGTACTGATGTAATCTAATTAGTAAAGATTTAGGTAGATATGTGACGATATTTCTATTTTTGCGCTGATTCCATGGGGGGACGGTTGTTGCTTTCGATATACGATTGTGACTAATTGTATTTGTTATATATATTATGAATGGTGATTGTAGAGGTATATGGGAGGATTGGCGCTTATTGATTGTATTTTTTCTGGAGCAATTTATCCTCTGTGTACTTGCATATTGTGAGTTCCTAAAGCGGATTATGCGGACATATCAAGCAATATGGGTGATATTCGGTGGCCCAAACTATAATTGCTCAGTATAGCTGCCCGCCTCACTCTACATTACCTATATAGAATACATACCTAAAGAAATACAGTGTGTGATCCAGATCAAAGGACATTAATGTCTAGATCTGCTGAAATATACCACTAACTAACTATATATATTCAACGCTCAGAATTCAAACACGACCCACCTTGGCGATAAGATAAGTTACTAGTTTGTAGTTCGTACCACACACATGCAGTAGTTAACGATTGCTAATCGTTTCAGAGTAGTTCTTTCAGAGCACCAAAACTGATTTTGAAAAATAAATTATTTTTGCTTTGTATATATAATAATAGTACAAAGATTTTGAAATTTATTATGTTGATTTGTAATTTATTTATTTACAATAATTGATTGCTTTCAATTGAAATTATATATACCCGTAAGTGATACGTTTTCGACTAATAAGTTTACGATTTAAAGATTATATATACAGCATACAACACACATATTGACTTAGTCGTTGCCGACACTTAACGCACGATACTTCTTTGTTTTGCCGTCGTATTGACGTTCATCTATATATATTTTTTCTTTTAAACCGCAGCGTTATAATAGTGTCGGTGCGTTTTGCTCACTTGAAAATCTATTTGTCGACTATGTGTCGTCCGACTGATAATGAAAGAGACAAGAAAGACAGAGTATTATGGCGTGGCGAAGGTTGATGTTTACTTTTTGAGATTGGGATGTTGTGGAATAGCTGTCGCGTACTAGTTGGGATGTGACGGTGATCGATCCGGCTAGCTAGCGACGAAGTAAACGTTGGGTCTGAGATTTGGGTTTTTAACAATTTACTGGGATCATGTCAAGTTTCACCGTATAGCTGATGGAAAGACCACTTGACATGAGTACCATCGGGCGAAAATTGGAAGTTTAATTGTGAGCACTGGCTAAGCTTACGTTAGACTTAGCCAGCCTTAGGTTAGACTTAGGCTTTGGCTTATAGAGACAAAATATTATACGATTATTCGAAGGAGAAGGCTTTTCATGATCCATTGATTATTGCGTTATCAGCACTTAATTTCGTGGTGTGTGGCCATCGACGTTGATATATATACTCTACTGGGTGAAAAAATTAATAATCATGAACTAAAAAGTTTAAATTTGCAGAGAAAAATATATATCAGAGTATCTTAACTAAAAGTCACCACCTTGTGCGATACGATATGATTTGTTTAGATTGACTAATGGTAAATTTGTCGAATACGTACAGGTATATAAAGTAGGTACTGGTAACTTTTCCTGGGTGATCAGATAAAGTTGTACCGTCTAAGACTGAACCTAAGCCGAGTCTGTGCTATACAACAGTCGACTATTTAATATTCGCCTTATCTCTCGCTCTTAGATGTTATTATACCAGAGGGGGAAACTGATCCACTACATTTGATCTTAAGGGTACGCCTCCTCACTGTTCTACGCCGGAAAACTTGATATCACCCATGTTTTGTGTCCTAACGCACATTACTCCCGTTCTTGGCTAACTGCGACGTTGTGATCAACACTTTATTAACAAAAAATTGTTTATTAACATATTTCAATAATACACATTGTTTACATTAAACAAACAAAATGTTTACTGGTAGATTAGTATATTACATATATAGAATATCAGGTGGATTAACAATAAAAGACAGATTCTTAATTTATTAAGGGCTAATCTATTCAAGTAAAAAATAAAGCCACGAGAGCCTAAGCCGCTTTATGTGTGACTAAAGAAGTCGATTATTTTTATATTAACATTACGTATACCAACATGGTTTATTACCGGTCAAGCCAGCCTTATTACACAGAACTGTTATGCATTGTGCATATTCACACTGTCTTTGTGAAATATAGACCAGATGGAATATTCTTTTACACAAAAATAATAGACTGACATTGTGGTAAATCAGCTGATAGGCTCAGAAAGGGTACAGAGCTACCTACAACCGACCACAATTTGAAATGATATAGGTAATAACAAAAAATAGCAACTGCACGTAACATTTGGGAATTATGTAAATGTAATGAGTGAATTATTCGCAAGTCGCAGTTTAGTTCACACATGCACGTTATATACTATGCAATACCAAATTAGATAGAAAATAATTCGTGCCAAATAATAACCACATTTTGTAGGTATTATGAATAAAATTTTTGAATAGCAGAAGGATCACATTAGTTGTATAAAATATTTACTTAAAATTTAGAATATGTAATTAATATTTAGAATATGTATTTAAAATATGTAGCAACACTAATAAGCGTCGTTCTGCCTGGTAAATGCTTTCATGAAACACTTCAGTAGTGCGTATATACATTTTGAAATTTAAGCGAAGTACGTACGGTTTCTCAACGATTTATTGTATGTGGCTGGCTCCAAGTCTTATGTTGGCTACTATAGTATCGTTGATGAATGTCCATCTGATTAATATATATATAGTGCAAATGCGTACTTTGTCGTATCATGACTTGATTGATTGATGGCTTTATTAAACCGGCGGTGGGCACGGCTGTCTGCGACTTGTGCGATATTTAGAATTTATATATTACTTCGTATTATATTCATACATGTATATATATATCTATTCCGGGGTTAGTAGTGCACGAATGTATATCGTAGATGTCTAAGGTCCGTCGGCTGGATAGTAATATACCGTTTATTACCGGTCATTGGATGTTGCAGCTCGAATGGGTTATGCATCCGGAGTTAAGTCCATCATCGCGAGCCCAACCATTAAGCAATAGCTGGTGCCGGTGGCATTGGTAAATTAAAATTTTGACCCTGCGCCCCAATTTTTCCTCATAATTTTGTTATTTTGATCATATCTTGATAAAACTGTGAATCCTCTATGGGCGTAGGGGATCCGTGTAACTATGGATTATATACTTGAAAGGGGCGTTAACACTCTTATTTACTTCACTAATAAGTTCTCATGCTATACATATGTGTGTGTGTTTATAGTATGCGATTGCTTTTGAAACTACTATCGACGATGCGATAAAATATGATCGCCGCCGATGCATGAATGAATTTTACGAGATCTTTGTTGCCGGTTTGCTAAAGTGCAATTCATTATTTTGTTTTAAATTCATAATATGAGACCGACTTGCCGCACAAGTGTTGGTTGTGTGTGTTTGTATTATGTTTGTATATTGCATTATTATTGGCATGTTAATATATATATATATATTGTGCTCATATGTTCACTTACAATTCAGTGGATGTTCGAGCCCTACCGTCAAAAATTTTAGAAACAACTAAAAATACGTCTTAAACGCGAATCTACCAAAGCAGCTTGTTCACTAAGGACTTGTCAGAGGTGAGAGCCCTACGTTTCAAAATTTCATGACCATGAGAACGACCGGTGTGTATGCTGCATGTGTTTTACTGTTAATATATTGCGAATATTGATTAATTGTCCCGTGTAGATATAATACGTTCTAGCAATTCCGGGTAGGCATAAATTTTGTGTAATTTAACTAAATGAATAGACATTTACGTGTATATATGATCAGGGGCGTAGCCAGGGGTGGAAGGGTGGAATTCTCCCCTTGCCCCGAAATTTTTTTGACCTTAAAATTACCAATGGTCCCCCCTTAGTAAAATTTTTGTTTCTCAGCTGGACTGCATTTTTCTTGTCGGAGTTGCGTGGAAATTGGTTTTTTCGCTTTTAAAATCTAAAATTCGGCCCTGCGGGGCTAAAACACACCGGCCGAGAGGAACCAAGCGATATAAAGATCTCGGCTTGAGTCAGATCACTACCCCCCTGAAATTATTTCCTAGCTACGCCATTGTGTATGATTATTTCTACGTAGGTATCTGTTGATATTTATAAATGAATATTTGTTCAATATATTAATGCACATATATATATGCAAAATGTTTGAAAATATATATGAATAAATTGGTATGTTTATGTAGATGTATTTATTCGTATATAAATATTGATGAAAGCAAAGAGTGAAATTTTAAATTGGATTATGGACGGTATTAAATACTCGGACGATTAATTGAGGAAATGTAATACCGCCCGGCCGTAGGTGGGCGAGGTTTGGAAGACCTTTGTGTTTGCGACAATCTGTGCTCGAAATGTCTCAGTCACGTGGGCATAGTAGTAGCTCACTAGTCTAGCAAGCTAGAGGTCTGGGTTCGATTCCCGACTGTTTCCAACGTAATAATATCTTGTTAATTTTTTCTTGTGTAACTGTTTATCGACAACCCACAAGGTCAGTCAATCGCTCTAAGCTGTTCTTTTTTCTAACGTTACAACGTACTGCCCATCAGGGTTACTTGGACCTTCATAACTTTCTAACCGTGGGGTAGACTTCAATAAATTACACACCAGTCGACTTGTTTCATCAAGCCGAGTCGAATGGCACCCAATATGACCATATTCCGAAGAAAAATTTTTTGGGTTCCCAAGGGAGGACCATAGGAACCTCAAAAAATCGAAAAATTTTTTTGACAGAAATGTGGGTAAAATGGGTATTTTCTAAACCAGCTCATCGAGCTGAATCGATTGGTACCAAAATTTTACCAGTAGCTTCAAAATTGACGAAATTCTAGCTGGTGGACATAACCTAAAAGACCCCCGGAAATTTGAAGTAACCAAACTTTCGGGCACTCCTTGATCAATAGTGTAGCGTCGCACGATACTAGCGTAGATAGCGTAGCTTGAATACGATTCATCGTGGCTTGCGATGCAGCATTAGCGCACTAGTTTTGTTAAACTAAATACCCGAAATCGTATTCTGTCTGTTGTTCCATAGTAGCTATATATAATGTTCTCTCTCATGAATAGTTTGGCTTGTTCAGCCGAACGTTGTGGTTTGAACACCCAATCCTCTTTCGGAGTAGGTAAGCTATTATGTACATAACACTCGACCATCAACGAACAATAATAATATAAAATTCCCGTCGGCATCACAGTGAGTTTGTGAATCAATATCGATTTTGTCGTTTAGAGAGGCGTCGCTCGCCACGGGAAAGGGGCATTGGGGTGCCGTCAGCCCCACCCCTCCTGAGTTTACAATTGGAACAAATATTTGTTCGACGTGTTATCGTTGGTTTATTATGTTGAGTTGACCCGACAATGAGTGGGTGCCCCATAGTTGATATTTCCTGGTGATGCCCTTTGTAGGGTCTCATCTTCGGTCAACTTGTTTCAGCTTACGGTATTCTTGTGCTAAACGTTCGTCGTTTAGCAGCATTAAATGACTCCGAATCGTTCAACGATTGTTTGATTGTCGTCGGTAAAACTGTTATTTCGGTAGTTTCGTTGGTTCCCAGTATTTCGTTTATATTATATTAAATGTTCGCATATATGTGTATGTATTATATACACGCATTATTTCCACTTACATTTGTGATTTTTAAATATATCTATGTAAATTGCTCGTTATGAATTTCATCGTAGTGGTCGTAAATAAATATTAAAATATTATTGGTCAAGACAATAAATATGACGGAGAACATTACCGACGTCGCCGTTTTGTTGTAGAGAGACATAGAAAGAGCCAATATTTGATGGATGGCCGTATTAATCTGTCGGCATGGTTTGACGAAAGTATAATTTACACGGTGTGCAATAGCAGATCCAGATAGACTCTAGCAGAACGATGAGAGTTTTTTATGGTAACTAAGAGATTGGCACTGGCTCGATTTTTGAAAATAACCCCCACTTTTCTCTGAAGTGAAGTGTAGCTCAATTTCAGTCGGCTCAATTTTGTTCCCAAAAATTGGATTAAAGCTTCCGGCTTTTTACTTAACTTAATTTTATTTCAGTTTACCCGGAATTTTACAAGACAAGATATATTGATGGCATAATGCATTTCATATATATACAAAGTAGTACATAGATAGTTACCAAACTGGGGGAAGCACACATCTCCACTTGTATCTGTTACAAGATGCGAATGACTTGGCGATGTCTAACTGTATTAATTGATATATATATATATAAGTTTCACAAAGAATATCCTGTAAAATAAACGTTTTATACAAGTCAAACTGCTATTCCGAGAATCAATGTAACAAGTTTAGGATCTGGTGTTAAGATCGTCATAATGAGTTTGATACTTGGGTAATCAATCGACAAAGTTTATTAATGAATCGCACACTACTAGCCGGAAAGTTAGCGTAACGAGTTTTGCATCAGGCATTGAGACCATCATAGCGAGTTCGAAACTGAGGCAATTAGCTTAGCAACTACGTGAAATGGTATAATAAAAGTGTTTTATAAAAACAATTACAATATTAATCCAAGCTGTGAAGCCTTCGTGAAAATGTTGTAATACAGGTATCTCGCAATTGGAGCAGAGTGATCCTGACATCTATGAGTGTCATTTTATGTAATTACCTGCAATAGGCTTTGCGTATATACTAACCTAAAATCACCGGAACTATTAAATCTGTAATACTAGTCTGATAGGAGCTAAGGAACACTGCCACCGTATTTTATGTGTCACAAAACATAATAATACCCATTTAAAGGCGCAAAAACAACGCATAAGACAAGTGATGACATACTAAATTCTTTTGTTAAATCTGGTTCGCCGACGGTCTACTTCAAATCACTTGAAAATACTGGAAGGTACCGTACAACCATGTTGAATTGTAGATGGCTACACTAATATAAAAACCTATACACTCTTTTCTAAATGCCAGATAGAGTTATATAACCAAAGAACTGAAGATAGAGTATATTCTGTTAATCGGGATCGTCGAGTCTATACACAAAACCATTGAAGAGCTATAAAATATTCGTAACCAAACCATCGTATTCAGCATACCGAGTGATGCACTGCACGCAATACATAACCAAACAAATGAAAACAGACTACGTTTTGGAAACCGGGCTCGTCGACCGTAATACAATTACAAATCTTGATAAAGTATAATACTGGATAGTCATGTTGGCTCTTAGATTATAAAATCGTCGTATTCACCATGATGTATTAACGTACTTTCAAGCCACACGCACGCAATAACATCCCGAAATTTGAAAAATTGATATTCCTCGCAAAGGGTTACCGAACCATATTCGGGCCTACAGCGGTCTAGGGACTGATCCCAACAAAGGTATGCTCAGCAAAGTTATAGATTTCGGTGAGCTCATTCAGGGCTGCACGACACTGGTATCTGCATGGCCAGAATTGGCAAAGAATTAAAAAACACTTTGAGCATTTTAGCCAGGAGGATGTGTTCGAAGCGCTTAGTGTTCGGCTCAAGCGGTACAGGGTCATCAGTTTTGATATCGAAAAAAATTATTATTGGAATCCATCCGTCCGAAAATATAGTGACATCGACAGACAAAGAGAATTTTTCACTATTTCCTTCCTAGCGTCCTCTGATAAAATTTGTATGAAGTTTGTGTAGAAACTAAATGGAAATAGAAAATTTCAAATCCTTGTCATCCCTGCGCCAAAAGCGATTTAAATCACATGAATGGAAAGACAATATTGGCCCTAAAATGTCAAATTTTGTATTCAAGTTCTAGAAATCTGAGATATCACTATTTTTTACACAAATTGCATTCACTGCTGGGATTTCGGATCATTATTTCGAAAGTTTCAAATTGAGCACCCATTGCAGTAATCTTGTTTGTTTCGAAGGCTTAACGTGTTTCGATAATGATTTTAATTGCACTGATCTTGTTTCGAAGGCTTAACGGGTTTCGATCATGATTTTCATTGCAGTGATCTTGTTTCGAAGGCTTAACGTGTTTCGATAATGATTTTCTTTGCAGCAGTCTTGTTTCGAAGGCTTAACGTGTTTCGATCATGATTTTCATTACAGTGATCTTGTTTCGAAATTTTAACGTGTTTCGATCATGATTTTCATTGCAGTGATCTTGTTTCGAAGGCTTAACGTGTTTTGACAATGATTTTCATTGCAGTGGTCAGGTTTCGAAGGCTTAACGTGTTTCGATCATGATTTTCATTACAGTGATCTTGTTTCGAAATTTTAACGTGTTTCGACCATGATTTTCATTGCAGTAATCTTGTTTCGAAGGCTTAACGTGTTTCGATAATGATTTTCATTGCAGTGGTCTTGTTTCGAAGGCTTAACGTGTTTCGATCATGATTTTCATTACAGTGATCTTGTTTCGAAATTTTAACGTGTTTCGATCATGATTTTCATTGCAGTGATCTTGTTTCGAAGGCTTAACGGGTTTCGATCATGATTTTCATTACAGTGATCTTGTTTCGAAGGCTTAACGTGTTTTGATATTGATTTTCATTGCAGTGGTCTTGTTTCGAAGACTTATCGTGTTTCGATCATGATTTTCATTACAGTGATCTTGTTTCGAAATTTTAACGTGTTTCGATCATGATTTTCATTGCAGTGATCTTGTTTCGAAGGCTTAACGTGTTTCGATCATGATTTTCACATATTTTCCGCCGTGCTAATACATACTACTTAGTGAGATCTATTTTTAAATACAGATACTCTGTGTGATCGTCAATGTTCCTTGCTGATATTGATATGATTGAGAAGGTTCACAGACACGATTTATGAGATAGAGATAATTTACAAGTGTTTCGCGATACATTAGAATAGTTACATATGAGGCCAGTCGCGGATTTTGAGAAGGGAGCGGTGTAACTTTGAAATATTTAAAGCTCTCAAAAAGTACGCCGACTCGCGAGCTTTCAATTTTGTCAAGGTCGTCAAAATAATGAGGCGGGCGCGCATCTTACCATCTTCCCGGATCCGCTAATGAAAGCTGCTACAGCCCAATTGGTAGACTCTAGGCTGCGGCTATTTTGTTGTTGTTGGGTCTACACAGGGACAAGTACCATCTATGTCCATGCACTATTCGATCCAACAGCAATATAGCCGCATCCTACCCTCTTCCCATATCCGCGATGAAAACGACTAGCGCGAAGCTGATAGAGCCTAGGTTGCTGCTGTATGTTGTTTGTTCGAGCCATGCATGGGCGTTATATGGGAATGATACCCGTGTCTACGCGCGAATTTTAATACCATTTCCGGAGTCGGGTGGGGTGTATCGCACACTGTATGTACACCGTCCTGGTATGTCCGATCCAGGGAGTAACCGGAATTCCGGTTCCGGTTCCGGCGAAAATCGTGTTCCGGTTCCGGCGAAAATCGTGTTCCGGTTCCGGTTCCGGCAAAGAGCAAAAACCATACCGGAACCGGAATTCCGGTTTAAAAATTTTGTTTGAAAATTTCCACGTTTTTGCTTCATCCTGTAATCCAAATATATGTAATATATTATACAATAATCAAGCTCCAATACAACCAAGCAAAAGAAAAGATTAACTAACCAATTTGCCGTGTGAAACGTAAGTAGGGCACATAATTTGAGCAGGAATTTTTCATAATAACTTGCAGGATTTTGTTACATCAAAGCCAGGTCGATGCTTGTAGCAGCTATTTTACACATCCAGAAGTCTGTGAGATACGTTTGAATTAAACCGGTCCAACTCGGTAACAGAGTATGGCTTACGCAGAAGTACTTAGGGTATGCATGGCTAACATAAATTGCATCAAGCAACCGCCAGTGCGCTTGTAAACTTGGTAAATCAGTCTAAATTGAAGTAAACTAACGTTATCTGCAACGCAGCTAGAAACTGCTTTCTTGGCAATGAACTGTATTTATTGAAACTGTGCGAACAGCATCACAGTGTGTCTCATTTACAGCGTTCTGATTAGAAAGTTATGACCATTATGATATAACTGACGGACACTGTTTGTCCAACGCTAGCCTAAACAGTGTCTCTGACCATTGATCAGAAAATTACCTTCTATCTATTATTTTCTCTTAGAATCATATAAACCAATAATTTTAAGTGTCCTACAGAAGAACATGCAACAAACGTATGTGTAGTAAAGGGAGGCGACTGGAGACAGAGCGAAAGTGTGTATTCTACGCTCCAAGCTTTGTAAGCACATTCGATTTGACGCAGTATACGCAATGGTGTATAGTGGAAGTCATTTTTTGCTCTGAATGTCCATAAACCGACATATTTGATCGATAAATAAACATTATTAGCTTCCTCAGTCTCTTTAAAGTTTCAGAAAGGCAATAATAGCATCGCAATACATTAAGTTTAACGTAAAAGTAATTTTTAATGCATTTTAAATCCACTATACCTTCATTTCTTCCATCATCTGTTTTACTATATATAAATTTCGAAGACCAGGTTGGTTCCGGTTCCGGATCCGGTTTAAATGGACGGTTCCGGTTGCTGGTTCCGGTTCTGGTTATTCCCTGGTCCGATCGTAAGCTGCCGCCTCGTTGTCGAGACTGGTTTTAGTTTCGGCCGGCGGCCTTCGTCTCAGAGCTGTGATGGTGCGTTTGTTACTGTTGCAACCCGGCCAGTGGCGCAGATTTCTTCTGCGGTCTTTGGGTGATGCCAGAAATTTGGGTTAATATTTAAGCTTGGATCTTGGCCATAGCGTACGTGTACCGATTCGCTGTGGTCCCAGATTGCCAGCTGTTTGGGGGAACGCATCTTGCCGGCATCTACGCCTAATAACCCTGCGGCACTGTTTCTAATATTTTCAATGTTTCAGTTTTCGTTGTTGATATATTTATTGTATACCATTTCAGATTGTAAGTTGTAGCTAAATAGCGAGAACCAAAAGCTCATTGACATTGCATATTAGCGTAACGACAGCGGCAGTCTGTGCTAGTAAAACCTGCTCGAACGCGGACCGCACACGACACCGATGATAATATGATTAATGATAAGTCATAACTCAAAAATATCGGTCGGCTTTTCTCTACATCATCGGACAGTTTGTTTGCTTGTCGATAATATAGAGACAACTGAAAGCAGGGAAATAATTGGAGAGAATAATCAAATAATTCTTTGCGTTTTCCGCATCAGATTTTGAGCATAGCGGCGTGCTTTGCATTGTCGTAGCCAAAGCAATCTGGGCTCGTTGTTCGTCTAGGCTGCCTAATGTGCAACATTGCTAAGCCGTAGCTGGTTTTGTACCCTCTGCTGAGCGAAGGGCCCTCGCGACGACGACGATGATGATAATCACTATTACCAAGGCTCACTGTAATTCGATATCGTGAGAAGAGGCTTGTTGTATGTATATATATACAAATATGGCCCAATCCCAGTTGGGGGGGAAAAATTATTTTACGCTTGCTATAGCACCCATCTTTTGGAAACTATGCCCCCATAGTCTCTGTACCCCCAATCATCTCTCACCCCCAAACACAAATATTGCTCGTAATTCCGATGATACGCCCGAAGCTTCATATTTTAGCGCAGCTTTCTGTTTCTTCAAAGTGTTCATCATAAGACTAAAAATGAATTCATATCGGTTCAATGACGCGACATGTATTATCATCACAAAGCTATCTATTTAGGTATTTATGTCATACATCATATTTAAAAATATCGACAAAACTAATGAAATATTAGCACATAGATAGATAGATGACTTTTCGATATTATCATTGCTGAACGATGTATTATACCGCCGCCGAACGTACTTTGTCATCTCGCTTCGTATAAATGCTATAGTTTATAATAATTATCGAAATAAAATGATAATAAAGACTTGTCGTGTTAAGCTAGTACAACAGTGTCGTTGTCAATGAAGGAAGGGACGGAATAAATAGTCAAAATTAGAGCTGTTAGAGCCTGAATAATTTATTTTACCTGCATGCATTCGGATGCTATTGCTAAGCTTTAGATTTATTAGCGAACAAAATTTGTTTTATATACTTCTGTGTTTTTAAAATATTTTTATTGTTTTAGTTGTCTATAAGACTGGCAGGTGGTGTGTAGTTGCAATTAGGCTATTGCTTAATGGTTGGGCTCGCAATAATGGACTTAACTCTGGCTTCAAAAGCCTTCTAGCTGCATCAACCAATGATCGGTAATAAACGATTTGCTACTAGTAAAAATTTATTCAGCACGTGTTTACATACCACAATTACGATCACCGCACTGCTTTGGTTCTGATACACGTTCATATGGTATTAAGGATTCTCTAAAGGACATAGCCGGCTTACCAGAGTTCGCAAAGACACTATCAGACATTAATCAATAATGTATGGAAGTAGGTCATAAGCATAAGTACATAACAGTGGTGAAGAATAAATGATAGGATCAACAATGGTGTAAAACTGATCACTTACTGCTGCTGGTCGTAGATCACTATTGGTGCAAAAATCGGGATCTCATTACGTAAAGAGTTGCGGCCCCTTAGATTGTCTATGGAATCAGTGTCAAGGAAAACTAGGCTTTTTAGACAACCGTATGGCGGGTTTTTACGTTTTTACCCCAATTGTGCCTCGTCCACTTCCCAGTCAGAGCCAAATAATCTCAACAGGTTACTAATAAAATTTACGATAAATCTACGCAGCAAATCAAGTTGGCTTAGCAGACGCTTCCCAGACGTGGGCTTTTTAGATCAATTAACACTTATACTCCGCTATTCATATCAGCTATGTATATAGTGCATCATGCAGGATCGTCTAAAAGTTAGTTATGAGATACTTTTTCTAGTTGTCTTCTTATGTTTGTTTTGCTTTTTTATTAAAATAAAATAAAATAAATAAAATAATAAAATGAATTAAAATAAAACGGGTATCTGTCCTTAAAATTTTAGGTACCAAATTTGATCGTGGAAAATTGTTGTTGTTTGTGATTGAAATATAACCTAACAGTATCAGTAGGTAACCTTGCCGAAATTAGCTATGATCGAAGCTTCAGTTTTTAGCCGGAAGCGAAACTGAAACCGGAACTATGTTACATAATGATGTTTGCGGGGCGGGGGTGGACACACTGCCCACACAGAATTATTTAACCGGTTAAACATTCTGGCTTTATTGTTTTAAAAATACATGGTTACCGCTCTGAGGCGCCGCGTGGGACTATAGATTTCAGTAACGATGTTGTGAAATTTTATTATTTTTTAATGAATTGTACGTTGGTGGCTATATATTGCGTCTATAGATTTTTGGAGTAGCCGAATACGATAGGTGTAGTTGTACTTACGGGGTAAGCAACCAAGTCGCCAGTTATAAAATAGGATCCTACAACGTTACAGTGCAATAGAATGTTTTTATATAGCGCGATTTTCCCCAAATGACGTTATAAAAGTCATAAATAATAATAAAAACATTTGTAAAGCGCCTTTTTCGCAGAAGCGTGACAAAAGCGCTGGGTATGAATACCAATATAGAAGTCAGATGATACAAAAATTCATCGTCAAAAAGCCGGGAACAGATGAGTTTTCAGTTTAGATTTGAATTCAGATAAATCAAGATTTGGATTTCGTAAAATACTTGGTAAGGTGTGCCATTCCGATGGTCCCGGAAAACAAAAACTACTGTTTCTTGTTACGCTGATTCGAAGCATTTGCTGATTGGCAAGCCGGGCCGCTAACGATTGGTTTAGCGTATCAACAATATAAGGGTCTTGTACTTAATTCGAGACACGACGAAAGCTCTGACGATTGAATGAGTTGTATCAACATCCAGGCGGTTTCGATGTCTTCCTATTTCTCGGAGTTGCCAGGTACAAGATCCTGCTAATTGTGCGTTATGTTTTGCGAATGTCAATTTCGTGTAGAATGTAACGCCTAAAATCTGTATTGTATCAGTGGGATTGAACGTCTCGTCTCCAAAGTCCAGGGATGTACCGTCATATTTCTGCCGACAAAAATATATTTGTCCAGTTTTTGATTTGCTGAGCTTTAATTTGTTGTTACAAAACCAAATGTTCAAGGAAACAACTAAACTCTGCACCGATGCAACAACCAGAGTTTCGTCACCTCTATAAAAAAGTTTTATATATCTAAATGTCGTCCGCATAGCTGTGAATGTTGAAACCTGCTGCAGTCACGATTTCGATCACCGGAGCGAGGAAGATGTTGAAAAGGACTGGTCCAATAACGCTTCCTTCTGGGACTCCACTCCGTGACACTGTAGTCTTTAACATTGTTCTCCCAAGTTGAACGCGTTGTTTCCTGTTTATCAAATAAGATTGGAACCACTTCAGGGGGGGAATGTGACGCACCTACGTCATGAAGTCGCTGAAGCATCATTGTGTGATCAACTGTGTCGAAAGCAGCAGATAGATAAAGGCTGATGAGCAGAGTAACTTGTTTTTGCAAAGGCTGATGAGCAGAGTAACTTGTTTTTGCAAAGGCTGTTTGACTATCACTGCAAAGTTTTACCTGTGCAGTCTCAGTGGAATGACTTTTGCGGTGTGCAGACTGGAACTTAGGTATGTGGTCATTTCTTTCTAGATGACTGATTAGAGTTGTCCTAGTACTACTCTTATAGTGGTATTTTCTCTAATATATATATATAGTTAATGGAACTTTTGCTTTTCCAAAGCATTATCTAACTCTTTCCAGCTATCACGTTCCGTAAGTGCTCCTTTCCGTATTAAAATTGGCATTAGTTCTCGAAACAAACTACTCTTAGTAACAGTCATTGTATTTCTTTTGTTTTAAAATCGACTTACATGTGTTACCACTTGACTGACGCAATTTTTCTCTCAATTGTTCTTTTTCCATTTTCTTTTATTTATTTATTATTAAGTGATTTCTTCATTTATTTATTTTATCAAGATGTAGGATTATATATATATATATAATTTTGAGATGGGAAGACAATTATTTCGCCACAACTCAGGATTTTCTTAACACTTCCCAGCCACACTGAAGTCGAGCCATTTCCAGTCCTCCTGATTTTCAGGCTAGTTTAAGGTTAGACCGAATCCATCACCTTACTTCTTCATTCAATCGCGCATTTTTTTGTTATATATATTGTACTTTTCTCGTTGCTTTTAAAACAAGACTGGCTCTAGCCAGCTGTAAGCTAATTGCTTCACCTAATGGCAGATACGGACTTTGTTAACAAGCGACATTGCAATTTGTTTTATTTCATTTTGCATAATGTATCTATCGTCTTTTTAAATATATAAGTGACAAAATGAACTGTGAGCACGCCGTTGCCTAAGTATCGGGCTCGCTATGATGCGATTAAACACCTGTTACACTGATTGTCATACTGACAGTGTATCATTTAGGCTATTGCACTTTTTTGGTATTTCTAAACCAGCGGGGTCAAAGCTTCCAGTATTATCGAAACTTGAAAAAGCCGTCTTTTAGTTCTATATTGATTTTTCCAGTGTTCTCCAATAGTCATTTCATGTAACATATATATATACGCTATCTTTATCTTTTAATTTGCAATTTTTAAATTCTGCATACTAATGCTTTTAGAACTTAGTGACGATACTGCGTATTAATTTCAAACAAAACGTCAATAATATTAAAATTTAAAATTATTTTCAAATTTGACATTTTTGTGAAAATTAGTGGGCAAACAGGTTCACGCCAAATAAAAAGAATAAAATAATAAAATGATTTACATCGCAGCAGCAACTGTAGGCAGTTATTTTAGCACCATTGATTGGGCGAAGCACAAGCGGAGGGGCGTAAGCTATACCCAGGGTATGTAGTGCTATATTCTAAGCTAAAATCCCTATATAAATATGACGCTTATAGTAAGTATAAAACTAAAGGCGTGTTCATACGCTCAAACTTTTTGCTCAAATTTTGAGTTCAAAATTTGAACAAATTTTGATCAAAATAATTTTTAAAGAAAAATGGCAATATTTAAAAATTTACGATCAAAATTTGAGCTCAAACTTTTTCAGGTAATACCTCTCGTCTATAATTAATTATATCAATATTCTTGAAAAGTTTGAACAGCGTTCACACGTTCAAACTTGATAAAACTGCAAAAAAGATGCTTTCAAATTTTCATCAAAATTTGAGCAAAAAGTTTGAGCGTGTGAACACCACTTAAGTCGGGGGATGCCACCTGCCCACCCCTCCCCGTAATCTACATGCTAAGCTGTTGTTTTTTAAGGATATAAACGTAACTTATCTCAGCTTAACTGAGGCCATTGGTTGATTCTGAATATACGTTCACGCAATAGCGCGACATGTCGGCGGGTGTGTTGACTGCGTACAATATTTTCTATGCGACCCAAACAACGAATTGTTTAAAGATGGATTAGGTTTGAAACCAAGCGGAAACTAAGTATATATACAGATAATTTATTAGTTGCACGATATCGTCAGACGCGTTGCTAGTTGCCGTACGGCTGGCTACAATTTATATAACCAGCCAGTTTCCCGGTTTTGTGCGCCGGATAATATGTAATATATTTTAGTTATTAATTGCGAGAATATTGCAATTTTGAAGCGGCTCTTACTATGATTGGAGCAAATGGATGCCAGTGGCAATCATTGAGCGTGATTATTAATATGCGATGCAGTTCATTCTCGCGTTTCGTTGGAGCTGTACGGTGTTATTATGAATCGATTAATGGTAGAGATCCGGTCTGAATTGATGATCGGTTCCATTTCCGCTTTTAGGTATTGGATCCGGTTTAAGCTCGAATACACTTTGCTTAATGACAGTTATCACTTGTCAGTTGAGTATAGTTATTTGTGATTATAGTATACGTATATATTACATGAGTGGTCGTTGTTATTGCAACCAGAAGGGTTTTCCTAACGTATTATCTCTGTCACAGTTAGGTTGGAACGGGAACTCCCCCTGGGAGGGGCAGATGGTTGACGGACGAGGAAAATCTTTATCGATATTAAGATGAAAATAGAGCGATCTCTGATTACTTTTGAATCGTCCACTTTTGTTTACCGACAGTTTGGAAGCACTTGCGACGCCCTTGGTATGTCCTGATGAATCAAACTATAAAGAAATAATACAAATCAAATTTCTTCTCTTATCCGAGAATACTGAGGCCCAGAGGCTCAATCGATGAGAGGACGCAACCTATGGCTCCAGTTAACCACTCTGGACTTCGTACGGACTGAAGCATTGGGGAACGGATGTTGGCACCTTCACGCTTTGGAACGTGCAATTTCATTTTTATCTCCACCCAACAATACTGTATCACATATCGTATAAAATATAAATACAACCCCACAGCTGTGACAAATCCACTCCATCGCTCTAAATCTACAAGGCGGTTGCCCTCCGCTATCCTAATGGTTGGACCCACCTGAAACCAATTACCGCCCACCGGCCGAAAATTTTTTGAGAGATTCGGGGAAAATTTGGCACAAATTAGCAAAAATTGACGCGACTTTGAGCAAAAAAAAACTGGGAAAATTTTAGCTAAATTGAAAAAATTATGAGTTCCTGAAAACTTAAAAAATTTAATCCACATAAGGCCATCAACCACCTAAGAGGTCGAACCTACGACACGTTTTGCTTTAAGTAATTTTGCAACTATGCCATTTATTATGGGAGTAGCGGATTACACAGCCATGTATTTTGTTATTCTAGATATGTCGATATGCATTAGCCAATTTTATGATTCCGTTTATTGGAATTGAGCTGTGGTGTTCCAAATATTAACATATAATATATAGCGGTTGTGATTTGGTTTGGACGTGTTAAAAACGATTTTAGGCTTCTTATTTGCGTAATATCTATATGCTGTAACGCCAATGTGTATTTATTGTTGTTTACAGTGTGCTCAAAATAATAAATTCCGGGGGGGGGGCGGTTTCTGCTTGTTTCTTGCCCAGATATCTGGGTTTTGCGCAGCTTGCAAACGGTCCTAGATAATGTGGCTTTTGCTCGAAAACGAAAACATTTGGCTGTAGTATGTGTGTAATACATACATAACGTGGCACAGCGATAAGGAAATCGGAGAAACTCTAGCCATCTCGCCGTGTTAGTAGCCACAACGCAATAGTTTATTTGGCGATGGTCGGCGTTTTCTAGTTTTGCTCGTGCTTTGCTTTCGCAGTGGCTCTTGGTCCCAAAAGTTTTACACTACGTACGTCGTAAGTCTGTTTGTTTTAAGCATTACGATAAAGCGTTTGTCATTGTTTGTTATTGTGACTGCTGGTGTTACAGTTGCTGCTGCTCCAGGCTCGTAGCCAAGGGGGGCCACGAGATGCCATGCCCCCCTCCCCCCACCCGGGCGAGGCATCGGCTCCTAAATAGAGCCGGAAAGGTACGATAATGCGTCCCCCCCGCCCGAACGATTGAAGTGCTCCCTCGAAGGTGAGCCAGTGGTTACGGGTCTGTGTTTTTCAGCGTCATACGCTTACTTGTAGCTTTCAAGGGCTCGGGTTTCAGCAAATACACTAAAATTGACCACGCTTACACACCTCCTTGCCGTGGTTGTCTTATTGTCGAAAATTAGCCGAAACTATATATATAGTTAAGAAAAAACGTAAATCACTGCTTTGGGGTCAATGTCAGCTTATTCGCATAGAAATCGTATCTTGTTTCTTACTTGTTAGGCGTGGGCTTTCGCCTTTCCCGAGGAAAGGGTTTTGTTTACAGTTTGATGAAATGTACGCCGTTGGTAAAACGTGACTTTAATTATTGTTGGCAGATGTTGCTCGTTTTTGTTTTTCGAAATGATACCATAGTATTTTATACAGGATTGCATGACGCGAAGGCCACTTGTTTGTCTCGTATTAGGTATATTCATTCGTGTATATAATTAACATTTACATGTCATAGCCTTTTAGGCTGTGACGCTGTTTTCACATTTGTCTGGCTGGGCTTTGAATCTGAGCGATAAACTACGACTGCCACATAGAAGTGTCGAAAGGCAAACGTTCAGAGCAGAGATGATGCATAACAGTAATCAAAGTTTATAGCTCGAATTGTGGCTGGCCGATCCTCTTAAGAAAAGCGTTGCAGTACCCGGCCCGGCCCGAACACAACTGATAAATACGCTAAATTATGCATGTGTGTATGTAAATGACTTGTAATGTAATGAATCATGTTTTTAGCCGAGTATGTACACTTAGAGGTAGTCTCATATTGCCTTTAATACAAGCGTCACTTTGTTTGTCTTTAATGTATTGGCTTACCAATGCATACAGCAATGCTAGTCAGCTGCTGCAGGTGGCTTATTATTTGTATTCGTTCCTCAAATCGTTGGTAATTCGTTCCCCAAATCGTTGGTAATTCGTTCCCCAAATCGTTGGTAATTCGTTCCCCAAATCGTTGGTAATTCGTTCACTGCTGCAGTAATTTTGCATTTTTTTATTTCGGAAATTTATGTCAGATACAACCCTCCTCGTTTTTATGCAAAATCGACAGGTAGGTGTAAAACCCGCCCTCGGCGCCAGCGGGTAAAAGCCGGACCCTGCCAAGGGTAAACGCCAGGCCCCGGGCCGGCCCCAAAGGTAAAGAGAACCGCATTAAAATGAAACACTGACAAGAACTGCATTTATTTTGTTTGAATTTTAAAGTTATTATACACATGACCATCCGCTGTGACATTGTTTTGGGCGGGATCTTCGCAAACGTGCATGTTGAAAGTTGTGGAGTTTGTCCTCCATCGTAGAGATGCTACGTTCCGTCAAACAGCTTATGAGCCACGAAATGCTCGGGAGCAGTATAGAATGTAAAGCCACGTAATGGAAACACATGCAATGAAACACGATTATCTGAGATAAACTGATAATGGTCCTTAGAATATTTTCGGTCATGTACGTACCAGATAAGCAAATGGTATAACCGGAGATCCTTAAAAAAGCGTATGTCTGTAGAAAAACTGAGACGTAGAAAAACCCAATCTGTAAAGTTGCGCCGTATCCAAATGCCAAGAGATAATCTCCGACTACCGGCAAAGAAGCTACATCTTTGAGCTTATTCAGCAATGTTGACGATTTCGCTGCTGTATTGCTCTCTGTCAGGATCGTCAAACACCATAAATGGCTTTACACACGGCTCCGAAGTAAAAACTCGTTCATCTGCTTTCTGTGGTAGTCGAAAACGCGACTTAAGTTGAAAAACCAATGCCAGTGTCAGGCATAAATAGCGCACTATACTTGTAGCAGGGAGTAACCGGAATTCCGGTTCCGGCGAAAATCGTGTTCCGGTTGCGGTTCCGGCAAAGGGCAAAAACCATACCGGAACCGGAATTCCGGTTTAAAAATTTTGTTTGAAATTTTCCACGTTTTTGGCTTCATCCTGTAATCCAAACATATGTAATATATATTATACCATGATCAAGCTCCAATACAACCAAGCAAAAGATTAACTAACCAATTTGCCGTGTGAAACGTAAGTAGGGCACATAATTTGAGCAGGGATTTTTCATAAGCTGCAGCAGTTTGTTAAATCAAAACCAGGTAAATGCTTGTAGCAGCTATTTTACACATCCAGAAGTCTGTGGGATACGTTTGAATTAAACCGGTCCAACTCGGTAACAGAGTATGCCTTACGCAGAAGTACTTAGGGTATGCTTGGCTAACATAAATTGCGTCAAGCACCCGCCAGTGCGCTTGTAAACTTGGTAAATCAGTCTAAATTGAAGTAAACTAACGTTATCTGCAACGAAGCTAGAAACTGCTTTCTTGGCATTGAACTGTATTTATTGAAACTGTGCGAGCAGCATCACAGTGTGTCTCATTTATAGCACTCTGATTAGAAAGTTATCATCATTATGGTCTAACTGACGGGCACTGTTTGTCCAACGCTAGCCTAAACAGTGTCTCTGACCACTGATCAGAAAATTACCTTCTATCTATTATTTTCTCTTAGAATCATATAAACCAATAATTTTAAGTTTCCTACAGAAGAACATGCAACAAACGTATGTGTAGTAAAGGGAGGCGACTGGAGACAGAGCGAAAGTGTGTATTGTACGCTCCAAGCTTTGTAAGCACATTCGATTTGACGCAGTATACGCAATGGTATATATTGGAAGATATTTTTTGCTCTGAATGTCCAAAAACCAACATATTTGATCGATAAATAAACATTATTAGCTTCCTCAGTCTCTTTAAAGTTTCAGAAAGGCAATAATACCATCGCAATACATTAAGTTTAATGTAAAAGTTATTTTTAATGCATTTTAAATCCACTATATCGTCATTTTTTCCATCATCTGTTTTACTATATATAAATTTCGAAGACCAGGTTCCGGATCCGGTTTAAATGAACGGTTCCGGTTGCTGGTTCCGGTAAATTTCGGTTCCGGTTATTCCCTGACTTGTAGATAAACGCAATATATATTAAAATTATTCTAAAATGAAATAAATATATACAGTTCTTAGCGTTTTATTCTTAATGCGACTCACTTTACCTACGGAGCCGGAGTAGCTTGTTATTCTGGGTAGGGGTGGGCTTTTACACTGGGCTGGTGCCGGCTCTCTTTACCTCTTTGGCCGCGGCCGGCTTTTACCACCTGGGGCCGGGGCCGGATTATACCACTACCCAAATCAAATCTAAAATCGGTGTACAAGTGCGTGCTTCAATCTATTATTGCGTTGGACATGGAATGCGGACCAATGTTAGCAAAACTTGCTACATCTTAAAATATAATTTGGGATGATGCTTATGAAGGACGCTCAGGAAGATTTGTAACCTTGGGACAGTTACTTATCACACGAGTTCACTGCGCTTACCTTCGTGGCCTGCATTATTTAGTTCAAATTTAGTAGCTACGGTTTTGTTGATAAGTGAACTTGTCCAGGTTGGTCATACTACTTGTACAGTCAGGTCTTGAGCACGCCGGCATAACTACGTACTGAGCACGCCGGCATAACTACGTACTGTAACCGCTTTCTTGTACAGTTTGTGGGGTTCAACACTCCAATGATATATATATTTTTTATTAAATCTACATATATAAGCTGTGTTTAACAAACAAAATAGCTATATATACTTCTGAAGCAAAATAATATTCTAGTTATTAGGGGAACAAAACAGAGTGTATATACGTAGAGGAATACATAAAGTTATAACAAGGCCACTATTATTAACCCTCTCATGCCCGTAAGGTCCAAATGGACCCAACGCACATTGCGACTCGTTGTGTTTACTGAGTTTGTCATATATTGTACGTTTGAACGGGCGTTGTTATTCGCTCGCATTGTGAGGTTCCTTAAGGAACCGAGCAACAGCTCTCAGATAGCTCAGTGGTTTGTGTACACAAGTTTCAACCGTACGTTTCGGGTTCGATCCCTGGCGCAGGCTTGAGTTTGTCAAACATTGCACGATACTCAAATTAATGCGGGCATGAAAGGGTTAATTAAAAATTAGCCAATCGCATAACTAACCCTCTCATGCCCGTAAGGTCCAAATGGACCCAACGCACATTGCGACTCGTTGTGTTTACTGAGTTTGTCATATATTGTGCGTTTGAACGGGCGTTGTTATTCGCTCGCATTGTGAGGTTCCTTAAGGAACCGAGCAACAGCTCTCAGATAGCTCAGTGGTTTGTGTACACAAGTTTCAACCGTACGTTTCGGGTTCGATCCCTGGCGCAGGCTTGAGTTTGTCAAACATTGCACGATACTCAAATTAATGCGGGCATGAAAGGGTTAAGTGTCAAACTTAAAACTAATGTATATGCTTAGAAAGATCAAGCAAAATGGACTGAAAATAACGTTTTTAGATGAGCAAACCGTTCTCCTAAACATTGGTAAACTGTAGTTGAACAGCTTCAGCGAGTGGACCTAGTCGGCGTATTGCGTGGGTTTGGTTAGTGTCCGGTTAATCTCGAATTTGAGAGTGACAATTTACAGTTAAATATGTTTTATTGTGCCTTGTTTGATAATTAGCTCTGACTTCACATTAAATACATAGCTACATATATAATTGTGTTTTATCGTTGATTATATATTCCCATAGATTTATATTACGTATATAGCTAGCTATATAGCCTAATATTTAGAATGGTCAACCGAAGCAACTTCATAAGGGTTTGGTTTTAAACCCGCGTTAATTGCTCTGTAATAAATAGCCCGGAGGAAGATTTAACAAAAACAATTATTGTTGAGCAACAATAAATGATGATTATGACGTCATGGCTGTCCTGGTGAAGTTGCTGCTGGCTGCTACGGTGGCTATGCGACTCTCTTTCCGTCTTGCTTGATGACCGACTGGTGTTGTGAAGCAAAATTACATTCAGATACACGTTCATAGGTGCTAGTAAGCAAGCAGCCAAGAATAATCTTAGTTGAGGAAAAGCTTAAAGCTTATCGATAATTATTATAGCAATAAATATTTATATTATTATCGGCGAATATTTATATATTTGTTTGTTAGCATAAGCAAAGTCGAAGCAGCTAAAACGAGCAATATTAGCGATAAAGGCGATGAATGACTATGTCTAGTAAATATATCACAACAAAACCCGGCGAGATGAGTGAAGAAGAGTCTGAGTTCGTCCATTGATATACGTACCGACCAGACAGTGAACAAAAGGAGGTGGTATTTGAAGGAAAATGTGAAAACACGGGCACAATGTATTCTGGGTAGGAGTTGGACTGTTTAAAAGATGTAAGTCTTTGTATGTTTGTGCAGTTCGAACGTGTTCTTAATGAATCTTTTATACCGCCGCAATGCTATATAAATATTAAAATTGCGTCATCTTCTCACTTAGTCTAGGTGTTCTATATAAATATAGCTTTTCGCACCAAGTGTGATAGGTTCTAACGGCGTGTGAAAGAACATCTTTTGGGTTTAGGCTCTGAGCGTATTGACACTTAAAGAATTACCTACATTGACTAACGAATGATCACATCTGTGGCAACTCCACAAAACATTGGTGTCATCAAGGGCGTAGCCAGAAATTTTGAAAGGGAGGGGGTCGCAGCCCACAGGGGGTACCTAAAAGGGTGGTGGTCTGGGGGTCGATCTCAGAAATGTGAAAGTGGTTTCCAGAATTGATATTTTAAGTACGCTATAAACAAGTAAAAAAATGCAACTGTTGCCAAAATAGCGAATTTTAATACAAAAATGTGAAGTTTAGTCAAAAATACGGTTGAAAATAATTGTTTTCTAGTGCGAGAGAGGCTAGTTTTAGGACAATTTTCGACATGATTTTCAACCGGAATCACTCAAAAAATTTTGTTTGGGGTTGAACCAAAAGGGGGGTCGCGAGCCCCGCAACCCCCCCCTGGCTACGCCCTTGTGTATCATGTTTCTCCTATGGCCTACCCTGTCACTGAGGAGGAACTTAGTATGAGTATTACCGGACAAAAATTTTACAGTTATTTGTGACCCCAGATTAAGGTTACTCTTAACTTAAGCTCACCTTTAGCCTAAAGCTTAGAGAGACAAAACATGATATATATAGTCGATATATACTTCAACGGTGGAGGGGTGGAGTGGGGAATTAACGTAATACGTCGTGGGAGAAACTTCAAATGATCCAAATTTTGAGTGTTAAAAATATTAAAACTTTCTAATGAGCGATACTGTCGCAAAGTGCCCCCGCAGATCAAGGCACACCAAATACACCTCTTCAGTTTCTTCAAAACGTTATGTCGCGTCAAGTCGATCGCTAACGAAACTTGCCTTCCGAAAACAAAAATAGCTTCATCACTTACCGTAAGAGCACAGAAACGGGCTGTGTGTGTTGGAAGTTTGTGTCATTCCGCTCTAAATGGTTTCTCTTGCCTTGTGGGCATTGATGGAAGCGACTGATCTGTTCACGATTAGCTCTACTTTCAGACCTATTAGCGTATTCTATTACGCGTCCAAAAAATATTGTGAAAACTCATCAATCCGGTGCTGACATAGGAATGAGTAATATTTTGGAATAAAAAGATTTTTGTGAAATTAACCGCTATTTGGCGACAAATCCTCTCGCTCCGCAACAATATTAGTACGTAATATCGAGTTCTGATTGTTTTCTCATTTTAGAAATACAATGGATGGTATGCTCCTGAAGAGAAAAAATTTTCGTTAGACCCTTCGATTACAACATTTTCAACGCTCAAATCGTTGCTGATCAAGGCTTTCGACATTCAGTGGTATGTAAGTTGGAGCAATGTGCGAAGCATTAAATCATATGTAATGTTATGTAACTTTTGTATGATATTGAACTTGTCATCAGTCAGTCCTTGGAATACTGAGGTATATATAGTTTTTTGAGCAGCGAGCGAAGCAAGCATGTATTCGAATGTGAGCGTAGTGAGTGGAACGAGCGTAGCGAAGAATTATCACTGGTCAGAGTGGTGAATTTCGACGGTGTCCGTTTCTGGTTTTTTTGGGATGACTCTCGTAACTCAACTTTGGCTGGGCGGATTGATTCGGCCGATAGCTTCATTATTTTGAAAACTTGAAATCTCTATTTTGTGCTCTTTCGTTATATATATACGCGAACCCCGATTTCGACATCTTCATCCCGAAAAAGCTGGACAAAGAGCCTTGGATCGGATCCAGGCTGAGTCAATTTGGGTTCGTATTCTAGAGCAAATAAGCCTCTATAAGACTAGTGCTTTGTTATGGGGATGCTACGGGTATAGGATTTGAGTTGAAACGGGTTATAAAATAGGCCCGTAAAACCCAAAATACACGAAAATGGTAATATCTCCTCAAGCACTCGAGGAAAGTACGGGTTTTGGTCTCATTTAGTAGAGCAGTTTATTCCTTATGTTTCTGAAAATAGTGCTCTGCTATTGTCTTTATTTAGGCTCTAAAGTTAGGTCAAAAAGAGTCTTTAAATGAAGCCATGGGACCCAAAATACACGACAATGGCACTATCTCCGTTATTAAGTGTTTCTGGTGGCATTTTGTAGAGCAGTAGCGGTTCATTTTGTAATTTAATGCTCAATATACTTAGCTGTGCACATCTCTGTAAATTACATATTCAACACTCAGTAGTCACCTTATTGACGATATGACAAGCTACTAGTTTGACGTTGCATTGATAAATGTAAACTGTTTTGTGCGCTCATCCGGCCAGCCATTTTTTGCTAAATATCTCAGGAATGAAAACGAAGATGTATTTCCATGGAGTCTTTTGCATATGTTAACCTATATATAGTCTTTCCTGTGATTTCATATCTTTTGTGTTAAAGATGTGCTTTTCTGTATTTTCTCGAATTTAGTGTACTAAAAACGATCATATATATATATATAGTCAGTTTTTTCCCCTGCTTCGCTTGTCATTGATAATACAACACTAGAATATTATTCATATTACGATAGATCGTCGTAGCCCAAAATCTGATTGACTATATTAAAATGCCTAGCTATATCTGTGTTGTTCTATGGGATGTGTACACACGCGTGTTTAACAACATACTATAATTCCTCATGCTTATTTGATCTTGTAATTCCGTAGTAAAAATGACAAAATTTGGCTAGTTTGGTGCCAAAGTATACCAAATTTAGCTAAGACATCTTCCTGCGAGGATAATAACTCACTCAATTGGAGTTAGAACAGTGAAACCAACTTGTTTAAATAATCCTGTAACCATATCGTTTACCCGTACAAGCAAAAAACTTACTTTGTAAAAATTTTGAAAATTTAACTATTTCATAGCTATTAAGCTTTTTCTCATAACTCGAAAGCGGCTATTTAGACAGCAAGGTTGTACCTTATTATGTTTAGACCCCTTTTCGATCAGAAATGTTTTTATCTTTGTCATGTCGTAGAAATAAAGGATGAATTATGAATTCTCATAACTCGAAAGCGGCTGCTGTGACAGCAAGGTTGTACCTTATGATGTTTAGACCCCTTTTCGATCAGAAATGTTTTATCTTTGTCATGTCGTAGAAATAAAGGATGAATTATGAATTCTCATAACTCGAAAGCGGCTGCTGTGACAGCAAGGTTGTACCTTATCATGTTTAGACCCCTTTTGGATCAGAAATGTTTTTATCTTTGTCATGTCGTAGAAATAAAGGATGAATTATGAATTGTCATAACTCGAAAGCGGCTGCTGTGACAGCAAGGTTGTACCTTATTATGTTTAGACCCCTTTTCGATCAGAAATGTTTTTATCTTTGTCATGTCGTAGAAATAAAGGATGAATTATGAATTCTCATAACTCGAAAGCGGCTGCTGTGACAGCAAGGTTGTACCTTATCATGTTTAGACCCCTTTTCGATCAGAAATGTTTTTATCTTTGTCATGTCGTAGAAATAAAGGATGAATTATGAATTCTCAAACAAACAAAAAATTTACTTCCAAATATAACCAACGCAAATTAATGATATACAATAAAATAGAAAGAATTACGGGCATTAATTTATTGAGGAAAGTAACAAAAGATCCCAAACAAATCACGGCTGTGCATTGTTAGACGTTTACGAAACAAATTTATTGATGGTGCCTCTACAACTAGTGCGTTCCAACACTTTATAATTCTATGGGAGAAAAATGACTTTGTTGTAGTTAGTCGGAATCTTTTTACCACTAGTTTCCTGCTATGACCCTTGTATCGCTCTCGTTTAGCTCAAATAGAGTATCCGGTTAGAGAATGATCAAACCATTAAGTATTTTATAAACAAAATGTCAAATCTTTCTTTAATAACAGAAGCTCCACAGAGTCTATATTCAAAGTTTTAAGCCTCTCAGGATAGCTCATGTCATGGAAACCAGGCAAACGTTTGGTAAACCTACGTTGAACATTCTCTAAATTATCAATAGTCAAGGCATTACGAGAGTTAAAACATTCGGAGGCAAAAGTTAGGTTAGTGAGAGCATAACATTGAAAAAGATTCATAAGAAAAAAGGATCCTTAGAGACAAAATTGTGCAGAATTACACCAGCGACATTTGAGGCCTTCTTACAGATACGATTATTGTGTTCATGAAATTTTAAGTCTGACTGTATTGTAAGTCCGAGATCTCTCTGAGAAGTGACAGTTGTTAAAGCGTTATTTTCAACACAAATTTCATTTCGCGGATTGCAAGAACCTATGTGCAAGATACGGCATTTATCGATAGAAAGCTCCAAACCCCAAATTTTAAGCCAACTTACCAAATGATTAATATCAGATTGTAGAACGGAGTTATTCAAATGAGCTGGCAATGATAAATATATTTTGTAATCATTAGCATAGATAAATATTTTACAATGGCAAATTGAATAATAATGTCATTGAAATAAATTGCAAAAAGAGTGGGTCTCAATATTGAACCTTGTGGTACGCCGCATGAAACAAGCGACCAATCCGAAAAAGCATCGCGGATCTTAACGCGCTGTCTACGGTGTTTCAAGTAAACTTCAATCCAGTTCAACAACTTACCCGTAATTCCTATGGTTTGAAGTTTCAAAAGTAGAAGAACATGTGGAACAGAGTTAAAAGCTTTTTTAATATCGAGATAAACCGCATCCGTATATAATAAACCTTTATCCATATCATGAACCCAGTCATTAAGGCATTCTATCGAATTAGTTACAATTGAACGACCTTTCAAGAAGGCATGTTGAGAGCTAGACAAAATATTATTATACACACAAAAATCAATCAGAGCAGAATTAATTAAATTCTCCAATGGTTTAATGACATTGTTCAAGAGACTAATATCTCTATAATTTTCAGCCAATAAAGCTCATTTCTCATAACTCGAAAGCTGCAGCTCTGACAGCAAGGTTGTACCTTATGATGTTTAGACCCCTTTTGGATCAGAAATGTTTTTATCTTTGTCATGTCGTAGAAATAAAGGATGAATTATGAATTCTCATAACTCGAAAGCGGCTGCTCTGACAGTAAGGTTGTACTTTTATGTTTAGACCCCTTCTCGATAAGAAATGTTTTTATCTTTGTGGTGTCGTAGAAATAAAGGATGAATTACGAATTCTCATAGCTCGAAAGCGGCTGCTCTGACAGCAAGGTTGTACCTTATGATGTTTAGACCCCTTTTCGATCAGAAATGTTTTTATCTTTGTCATGTCGTAGAAATAAAGGATGAATTATGAATTCTCATAGCTCGAAAGCGGCTGCTCCGACAGCAAGGTTGTACCTTATTATGTTTAGACCCCTTTTCGATAAGAAATGTTTTTATCTTTGTCATGTCGTAGAAAGAAATGATCTATGAATTACGTCAGTAATCTAAAGCTGACGAATTTTTACACAAAAAAGTCGTCCAATTTACAACGTACAAAAATATACATTGATGAATTTTGCTAAAATTGTCTATCGACGGAATAATTATAGGTTATTTTCGTGTCCATATAAGTGTAAATGCATGAAATTTCGCTGGACACCTCCTTTTCGCCGATGTCAGTGGGGCTAGATCACCGTATTCAAAATCATGGTTACGTTCCTGGATTAGAGGATTGTATAGTGGTCTTCATTTTATTTTTTGATCCGTTGTCTCTATACCAAGAGGTACAGTACTCACCAGAAATGAGTGTTGTTCGTTCGATGTTCGGTCGATAAATTCAAAATTTTGTTCGAATTTTGTTCGAGACGTGTTCGAAATTTTGGCGCACTTTTTTAAATTTGTTAGAAAGCTGTTCGAAAAGTGTTCGAGAATAAATAAACTTTGTTCGATTTCTGTTCGATGTTCGTTCGTTCGAAATATGACACTCATTTCTGGCGAGTACTGTATACATAGCTTAAACAACTGTTGGATGACCCAAATGGTGAAGATCAACAAAGCGTCAAATTCGTGTTGACGGATTTATGAATAATGTTAGTTAAGAAATCATAAGAATAACGCTCAAATATTTACTATTTATTTATAATAATTATTATATATATTATACATATATTCATATTATTATATTATACATATTATATAATATTATACATAATTTTTATTCTTCTCACAGTATCAATTTGTTACGACATAGAAAACACATCGTCTACCTATACGGTGATATTCCTGGGTGCAGGCTGTTTTGTTCTGGTTTGAAATAGCAAAACTGTTTTCAAAATAGTAAGTCGCCAGTAGACTCCTGAAAAACCCATATCTGGATCTCCTTGCGACTTTTTAAATAATGTTAGCGAGCGGATGGTATCTATGTGGCATATTTTTATATTATTTTATATATTTAATCACTGTATTGTTGTTCGATCTTGGCGAAATGAGCTTATTTTTTGATTTTTTTTATATTTAAGCGATTTCGTAATATCGTACCTTGTTCTCGAGCAAGGTCGTAAAGTAGCTAAAGAGCGTCGTCGCTATCTGCCGATGCTATCCGATTGGGATCTGACAATGGCTCTCACAAGTGCATCTCGACCGTCGCTCAATCTCAAAGTTGATCTGAAGCCTTTTGATACAGGTGAGTCTCTGTTTCAACAACTGTCACATTACTGCGGGCGCTAGGGAAAAATATTGCTAAAAATTCTTGTCTCTTGGTGTAACTCGTAACAACTCATCGTCAGGGGAATGGATTTCCATAAATTTTTGTTCGATACCAAAAGTAATGACAATGTGCCCTTTAGTTGAACGTGGAGTTTGGAGCCTATGTTCATGCTCAAAATAGCTGAAACTATTGTTCATGAAGTCGTTTCCAAATTTGGCTATATGGGTACCAGTGTTTCTCAGCGCGTATCTTGCAACAGAAGCGTCATATCGATAAAAGCATCATTGGCCGAAATCAGCTCATCGAAACCTACAGCTGTTCTGAACCCCACTTTTTGTGGAGCTGCCTTATAGGCGCCGTGGGCATGATAATTTTTCGTCGACCCTTTGCCAGGAAAAATGTAGATTTTTCAGTTTTTTTTGTTATTTCGAGTTTGTACATTGTCGAACGAGTCCCGTTTAAGACTATAATGTTGAACACAGTGGCTTTTGTGGTCTCGAGTTCTATTTAGCTTAAATATTTTAGGAGTTTCAGCGGTTTTGCGATCAATAAGCTCGATTTACAAAAATGTAGCCTCTATTCGTTTGTTTGCTTATTTACTGCTGTCAGGATATCAAGAATTTGTAATTTATAGGCTTTTGATGCACTGAATAAGATTGGTTGGTTATCTAAAATGCAGCGAGCATATTATTATATTTTATAGCTTTTCAGTGGTTTGTAAGGGGTTTATTAGGGTCGATGTACCCGGTTTACGGATTATAAACTGCCTTCAGTTTATTTGATTCAGAATCTGTTTAGTCTAATCTAATTAAAATTTAGTTTCTTGTCATTTATTTGGTTATGTGTTATGGCGTTTAGGGATAAGCTGTTATAGATTTTATGACACGCAGAATACGATGGTGTGTTCCTTAATTCCCATCAGACCTGCGTTATATAGCCACAGCATACAGTAAAAGCAAAAAAAAATTCGCGGTCTTCTGGTTCAAAGTTTAAAAGCATCGGGCTCGAATTCCAGGGAGGTGGGATGTCATTATTGGGTGCGAGCTAAGTCAGGATCATCCTCACCCCGTCATAAAAATTTGCGGATCCGCCGCCATTATAATTTGTAATTTTATTAAAAACCCCTTATGGAAAGATGGAACTCAACTATACAACATCTTTGAAGAGTAGCCGTTTTGGCGATATAATGAGCTGATACTTGAAAAAAGTGAAATTTAATCTGATATGGGTGAATTTTCTGCTTGCCAACACCGAACGCCTTATCAACTCAAACTCATATAACCGGTTAAACCGTTCGTTTAATGTGGTTACTGTTACGGAGCGTTGCAGTGGGCTAAATTTTGGCAACAAAAATTCTCTAATTTTGACAATCTTTGTATATGTAGGAGGTATTATGGGTTTATAGATTTTCAGGGTTGCTGAATAGGATGAAAACGACTGTATTTTTGTGTGTTATGTATCCAACAGTGCAATTATCGGGGTCTACGAATGTGAAGAAATGACGATTTTTAGGCTATAATTGGAGGGATAAGTGGTTTTGTGATACGTTTTTTAAAATAGTAATGCGTCAATTAATATATTACTGCTGTATCAGTTTGATTATGGGACTTTGAGGGTGTTCAGGAAGATCACTATGGAACATTGTTTACTCGGATGTCTCCAGAAAAGTTACGCTGGCCCTCATTGTTTGCTAAAGTTTTTATTAAAAATCGAGTTTAAAAATTATTAGCTGTTCAGGTTTTTATGTGTGCACTGCTGTTAGTCAAAATTAAACACCGTTGTTTCGTCAGTACTTACAGTACTCGCCAAAAATGGCTGTCGCTCGATGCTTGCTTGAAAGAAATAAGGTCTAGCACGAAGGTAGAATTTGTTGTTAATTTTAATAGTCTCGAAACCTCGCTCGAACTCGGTGGCTCAAAATGCGACGGTCATTTCTGGCGCGCGTTGTACATATCTAGTAAGTAGAGAAATTCCGTACAAATTTACTGGCGACTAATTTTTGTTTCCTGCCTATAATGCCACAAAGTGCCACATTCTGTTTGGACACTGTTGGTTATTTATTTGATGTTTCAGGGTTCGCTGACTGGGACATTATTGACGCGGACGATCTATCCCCTGATATGCCTGATGCTTCATCGGCAGTGTTCCCTGGCAGCTCATCACATTCCTCACTCTCTAGCATTATGGGCGGAACTAGCTTGGAGAATTCTGGTGGTCGTGGCAGCAGTGGTCCAATATCTTCCTCCACTCAGTTAGTTAGCGGTCTAGGAGTTCGAGCTGCGGCTGGACTCACAGCTAGCGCTTCGAGTGGCTTTCTCTCGACGATCTCAAGGTCAATTTTTGGGACTCTTAGCGGTGTTACAAATAAAAATAGTCATGTACCAAACGAGAACGGTCTTCCGCCAGCTGCTAGAGCCATCAAATCGAAGGCACCGGTGTCGGATGCATTGTTTAGAACGTTTCTTGATGACGAGGGACGACTAATCCGTCCTGAAGCTTTTCGATTAGCTGTGTACCAGGGAGGGGTTCAACCGAGCCTGCGGCCAGTTGCATGGCGTCACTTATTAGATATCTATCCAGTCTCTGGAAATGGTGACTCGAGTTGGACGCAATATAGCATTGCTGGTAACGGGTGCTTGGAAACTTCGAGTGGCGGTATCAAAGGCATGATAGGCAAAACAGGCTGTCGCAAGAAATCGGCTGCAATTGAGTCAAAAGGCAAATGTCGCTTTGCAATGACCGGCGCCGAGCGGATAGTCTACTCAAAACGGCTGGCCAGCCGCTATATAAGCCTAAAAGCTGCGTGGCAGTCGCACTTAAAGCTCGGTCAAATTACCGATGAAATGCGTCAAGTTGTCAATATGGTTCGTAAAGATGTGATACGAACCGATCGGACGCATCCTTTTTTTGCTACGCCCGCAACGTCTAGTAACGTTAGTAGTTGCTCAAAATCGCAAAATAATTTGAGCTGCAGCACAGCAACGCTGGATACAGACTCCGCACATGGTTCGCGAAAAAGTCTGCTATTAACTCCGCATCACCACGATGACCAAGTGTCAGCGGAGAGCGGACGTAGTGGTGCGCAAATGGGTAGCCAGGCGAAGAAAAATAGCCGCCGTCTGCTCCACGAGACGCCGAGCCAGCCTGGATTTGATCCATATCGGGATCAGGGCGTTGCAGCAAACGACGATAACGATAATGTTTTGGCGCTGTTTAATATTTTGACCACGTACGCCCTTGCTCATCCAGGCGTGTCGTATTGTCAGGTACGGGTGATCCACAGTGTTGCATTTTAGCGATCTGAGCGTTTACACTTCGAACGAGGCTACGGTGAATGATTGTTACGAGCTTCTAAATGTAAATTCAAAGATTTATCAAAGAAAAAGATAAAGTGTTACTACATTAAGAACATCGTGATTGTTTAGGTTGTGGGGAGGTAAAAATCAATATTTCTGGCAAGGGGTCGACGAATCATATTCAGGCCAACAGAGGCCCAGGCAGTGGTACCGCATAAATGTCGTGATCAGGAAAGTAGATATCGATGAGCTGATTATACACTGTGGTCTCTATTTTTCGATGCAAAGCCTATGTCGCCAGATATGGTCTACGAAACAGGGATTCCGTATGGCCAGATTTGCCGGTGAACCCTTAGAAAGATGTTTTTGCAATTTTGACCCGTTAATGCGGTCGGAGCTGTTCGCGTGCAACTAAAAGGCACATTATCACTTTTGCTATCGAACAAAAATTTATATAAATCTGTCCATGCGTAAATGTGTTATGAATGCCAGCGACGAACAAAAAAAATTTACATGATTATCCTTCAGCCATCAAGTGGAAACTCGGCTCGCTCCGTTTCAATAAGGCAACGTGCGGAGTACGGTCAAACATCCTACTCTACTGTAGCATTTCATTGTGGACTCCTGGTGGAACTAGAAAATATATATACCAAAATTGAGAATATTTATTTAGTCCCGTGCAGTGTGCGTCCAGAGGGGCAACGACTTATCCAGCGCAAAGATCTAAAACAATACAAAAATGTTTTCTGAAAATCCATCCTTCTTTGTTTACTTTCGACAAACAAGAAACTCTGACAATAAAAAATTTTGAGCGTTTAGCAATTTTTAGCGAGAGTTTAAAGAGCTTTCCGACCCAAAAGCTGGAAAAGTGTAGTAGTGCCTCAACAAAAAGGTTCTGTATAAATGAGGTATTTGTGCTTTCATTTATAGCCTCTCTGCCTGAGGAAAGGTATAGCTTTCTGTGTGATGATAATTACCATTATGTTTGACGGAGCAGTACATCATTACTATTAGATTCGACTGAGCAGCTAATAAAATACATCAATCCATTGATGAGTTTTTTCATGAAATACATTGGCAGCAAAAAATACAATTTTTCCTCTGCTGAAGCACAGGAAAGCATTAAGATTTTTCTAATTGCCCAGTGCTTGTTGAGCGTGCTTGGATTCAAACTGACACGCTAATAGCTCGCGAAAAATTAACAGCTGCTTAATTACTGTTCGCGCAAAATTTGCTTGTATTTCTGTGCTTGCTGCCGATAAAACCCATTTTCATAATGAGTCTATCTTCAATTGATTGGTTATGTTTTGTGTTTATGGCATAAGGGCATTATAGGGTTTTTCGGTACAACGGTGGCATGGTTATATACAGTCAGTCGCGAATATTTTATACCTTTTCAGTGGTTTTCAATGAGTTTAGTATTGATGAACCGGATTTCCACAATATTGCATATCTTCAGTTTTTGCTTGGATATGTAATGCCCATAGGTCATGAGGGATGGCCTAGATATTGGTTTATCGGTACCCTGAATACGAAGTCGGTTATCGGTATCCAAAGGCCTGCACGAATTTTATATCTTTTCAGGGGTTTGAACGGGTTTAGGATTGCTAAACAGTTATTAGGCTTATAATCTGTCCTCTGTTATTTAGTTGTGTTGCATGTAAGCCATTAAGGATGACGTATATGTAAGTTATTCGGTATGCTAAATACGATGACTTGATTATTGAAATCTGAGTATAGTGAGTGAAACGAGCGAAGCGAAGAATTCTAACTGGCCGGATAGTTGTGAAATTTGATAATGTCCGTTTTTGGGTTTTTAGGAGAAACGTATAACTCAGCGCTGGGATTGATTAATTGATTGACAACATAGCTCGTTTGAAAGTTTGATATCTGTATTCTGCAATCTTTAATTAGGCAAGAAACCCTATTCTAATATCTCCCCTCTCTAAAATCCGGCCAAAGGGTCTTCTGTCGGGTCCCCAAGGGGCCCTAAATATCACGTTGTATATTTTATCTCGACCACCGCTGTGGATATCTGACGCAAAATGGGCGCGTTTTGCTCTTTTAGGATATGGGTCAAGAGGAGGCACAAAATGCACGAAAAAAGTAGTATCTCCGCAACTGCTCGAGCTATATGGGTATTACTGTTATCTTGTACAGCAATTTATCCTCCATGAGAGTCCCTAAATGCGCAATAAGCAGGTATCTCATCGAGTAATCATGAAAATGACTGATATTGAACTCATTTTGTAAGTTGATGCTCAATATAGCTGTGTATCTCTCTCTAGATGAGATATTCAACGATCAAAATTAACCGTCTTGGCGATATGACAAGCTTCTAATCTAGAGACCAACGCAAATATTTTATGTCTTTTCAGAGGTTTTCAATGGGTTTAGAGCCCAAGAACACATTTTCCATCATGTCTGTCTTCATTTGTCTGGCGGTGTAATGCGTACAGTGTTTAGCATGCCCTATAGATTTTTCGGTATGCTGAATAGAGTGATGAAGTCATCGAGAATCCAACGTGACTGCATCTTCAGAAGTTTTTAAGGGTTTTAAGATACGATACATCTGACTAGTCGTACGAGCGAGCGAACATAAACATAGAATTTCAAATCAAGAATTTATTTTCCCACAAGTAGCGATTAATTATTGTTCTGTATACTGTCGGCGAACCCGATTTATCGAATGAATTTCACCACAAAACGTGTCACAGATGATTACACATAATGACAACTATTATAGTGACAAAATCACGCTTTCTCCGTTTTTCATTCTCGCTTGCCGGATATTAGTACTGGTCGATTCGTTTCGCAGACAGCTAAAATGTGGGATTCGCCACAATATTTATTGACGGCTGCTAGGTCGTTTTTCGCTCGACGCTTGATAGTAGGAAAATATTATCATTTCGAAATTTTGAAATTTGCCCGTAGTTATTCGCTCACTCGTAACGCGACAGTCATTTAATGGCGCTTACTGTACCTAGAAAAAATAACACCATTCTTTAGATCGTTTTTCGCTCGACGCTTGATAGTAGGAAAATATTATCATTTCGAGATTTTGAAATTTGCCGGTAGTTATTCGCTCACTCGTAACGCGACAGTGATTTAATGGCGCTTACTGTACCTTGGAAAAATAACACCATTCTTTAGGTCGTTTTTCGCTCGACGCTTGATAGTAGGAAAATATTATCATTTCGAGATTTTGAAATTTGCCCGTAGTTATTCGCTCACTCGTAACGCGACAGTCATTTAATGGCGCTTACTGTACCTAGAAAAAAATAACACCATTCTTCTCAGATAAACCTGTTGGAAAAAAATGGAAACTACATACTAAGTAGCGCAATAATAATTTTGTTACTAGGTATATAATTACTGATATTTTTGGTGAACGCTAAGTTGTGTTAAATGTAATTATATGTGTAAAATTTAATTGATTATTAACCGAAATTAGATTAAAATTATTATTATCTCGAATATTATTATTTGTCCTACGATTTATTCCTTAATTATTGCTAGTTTTTCAAATTAGCAGCAAATCGATTATGTTGTTTTTATAATTTTTTTTCAGGGCATGTCCGATCTAGCATCGCCGATCCTAGTCGTAATGAAAGACGAAGCCGACGCGTACGTATGTTTTTGTGCGGCGATGCGACGGCTTCGTCGAAATTTTGCAACCAACGGCAAAGCGATTACGACCAAGTTTCAGCATCTTGTAATTGTCCTACGATTTATTCCTTAATTATTTCTAGTTTTTCAAATTAGCAGCAAATCGATTATGTTGTTTTTATAATTTTTTTTCAGGGCATGTCCGATCTAGCATCGCCGATCCTAGTCGTAATGAAAGACGAAGCCGACGCGTACGTATGTTTTTGTGCGGCGATGCGACGGCTTCGTCGAAATTTTGCAACCAACGGCAAAGCGATTACGACCAAGTTTCAGCATCTTGTAACGTTGTTGCAATACTACGATCCGGTATTTTTCGAATATCTTCGCGAGGCTCATGCAGATGATTTGTTGTTTTGCTATCGATGGCTGTTGCTTGAGCTGAAGCGTGAATTTGCATTTGACGACGCGCTGTTGATGCTTGAGGTAAGAACATTGTGGTCAATGTTTTGATTACCGCCTGAAACATAACGTTTTGACACTGCTCGCGGTTATTTCTGGCACTGCAGTCATTTGTGAGACGTACTCTATTACTTATTTAATTAATATACAGTTTTTGTTACGGTTCAGTGCAACGAAATGGCAAGAACATGCTTTGGGGTTGATAAACAACTCAGCAGGTAGCCTATGTGCTCCAGTAGTATTAACCCAGTAGCATTGGCTTTCGGTGTTAAGTCGGAAACATTACGTGCTCCCAAGAGTGACTGCTTCACTCCATCTATTACAGTACGCGCCAGAAATGACCGGCGTATTTCGAGCGAGTGCTTCGCTCGAGATTTTGAAACTAGTTAAATTAATTGTAAAATCTATTTTTAGGACACATATATTTCGAGCGAGTCGCGAGCAAGCGCCAGTCATTTTTGACGGGTACTGTATTTTACTTCTGATCACCTTCGCTGTTGCAAACACGTTGTCCTATTCCTGGCGTCATACGTATAACTGCTTGCAACAAACGACAAACACTTTCGCACCTCCAAATATGTTTTGCTTTGCCTTATGTCTGGACAACTTTCGCCGTTACCAACGTTGTGTGCTGTTTCGTCTACTATCTTGCTTCTCACTACTTTCGCCTCTAGCAATGCTACGTCCTTTACTTCGTCTAACATCATTTCGATCAGGTCACATTCGCCGCTCCTAACGCTACAGTACTCGCTACCGCTGTTCATTACATTCGTTCGCCAATTTGCTCGTGGCAAAATAAATTATTGTTTCGAAATTATATTAATACTTGGTTTTATTACTTTAAAAAAACATAAGCCTCTGATTAATTTCGAATATTAATTTAGCGAAGCATTTAGATTTCTCTAATTCCTAAACTCTGTTTGTCAGCCCTGTTAAGTTATCGCTAATAAACCTAAAATAATCTTTCTGGTTACGCCAAATATAATATACATCATCAAACATAAAACAGCACATTAAAGGTTTTAAAATTTTCAGAACGTAGTGAAACGTAGTAGAGATTGTGTGTTGCAGGGGTGAAATCTTTTAAATTCCGTCTGTGTGTGTGTGTGACCGGCCATAAGTCGAGAACGCCTTAACCGATTTTCATGACCTTGGGCTCAATCCAACCGGCAGAGTCGATTTACCGTGTACATCCCTGAGAGTTTTTTGATTCAGGGGTCAAAATGTGGGTTTTTGGCCCCATTTTAGTACCCTTCACGGAAGCAAGGTTATTTTTATCTTAACTATCGAATTTTTTCTCGGGATGGTTTTATTTTATAGTAAAATGATAAATTCCGATGCCTGTTTTTTGTTTTTCGATTAAGGCTCCGGTTCTGGATTTACGAGATTTGAGGTGCGGGGTATGGCGCCCCAATGGTTCCTCGACCCAAAATTTGAAAATTTGTTCTGACGTCTTGGGCGGCTGATAAGCTTTACCTGGAGTTTTCGGGCATGGGAAACTCATTGCCGGTGTCGGTTTTGCTCTGCGACCCATGGTTCCATGGGTACGGAGTTATGGACGGCCCATTGTTCGTGGTCAGAAGTCAAAATGAGGGTTTTTAGTACCCTTCACGGCAGCAATGTTATTTTTATCTTAAAATTCGAATTTCTTTCTCTGGTTGGTTTTATTTCAGTAAAATGATAAATGTCGATGCCTTTTTCGATTAAGGCTCCGGATCTGAATTTATGGGATTTGATGTACGTGGGTATGGCGCCCCAATGGTTCCTCGACCCAAAATTTGAAAATTTGTTCTGACGTCTTGGACTGCTGATAAGATTTACATGGGGGTTTTCGGGATGGGAAACTCATTGCCGGTGCCGGTTTTGCTCTGCGACCCATGGGTACAGGGGTATGACGCCCATGGTTCGGGGTCAGAAGTCAAAATGAGGGTTTTTAGCACCCTTCACGGAAGCAAGGTTATTTTTATCTTAACATTCGAATTTCTTTCTCTGGTTAGTTTTATTTCATAGTAAAATGATAAATGCCCATGTCTGTGTTTTTGTTCTTCGATTAAGGGTCCGGTTTTGGAGTTATGGGGTTTGAGGTATTGCACTCTCATGGTTCCTCGTCCCAAAATTAGAAAATTTGTTGTGACGTCCTGGGCGGCTGAAAAGTTTTACTTGGGAGGTTTTTTGGCATGGGTGACTCATTTCCGGTGCCGGTTTTGCTCTTCGACCAATGGGTACGGGGGTATGACGCCCCATGGTTCGGGGTCAGAGGTCAAAATGAGAGTTTTTAGTATCCTTCACGAAAGCAAGGTTATTTTTGTGTTAGCGTTCGAATTTCTTTTTCTGGTTTTTTTTTATTTTATAGTAAAATGATAAATGCCAATGTCGCTTTTTTGGATTAAGGCTCCAGTTTTCGAGTTATGGGGTTTGAGGTATGGCACCCTCATGGTTCCTCGACCCAAAATTTGAAAAGTTTTCCTTGAGGGTTTTCGGGCATCGGAAACTGAATACCGGTGTTAGATTTGTTCCAACTGGTGCGGTATTGTGTGATATCCACATAACAGCATATCGTCGTATGCTATCGAGAGCTGATTGGCTGTGCATGCAAAAGGCGTAGGTGTACCTATGCTTCACTACATTCCTCAATCTCGATGAAGTTACTACTAGTATACCAAGACTTACGATTTCAAACCAGGCTTAGCTAGTTTTGTAGAAAAAACTAAATAGCAGCAATAATGACTGCTTAAGTTATCGCTAATAAACCTAATAATAATCTACTTTTTACGTTAAATATGATATACATCATAAAACAGCACCGTACAAAATTTTAAATGAAGACTAACGATTTCAAACCAGGTTTAGCTAGTTTTGTTGGAAAAATCCTAGATAACAGCAATTAATACTGTGTAATGTAAAATTGAAGATCATTTTATCTTAATTTCTTTGCTCGCCCGATCGCGACCCCACTGTCAGTTGTTGCGACTATCGTTGTACATCTTTTACATATTCTACTGTCCAATTTACCGCTACATACACGGTAGCCATTGCGTTGTCCACTTTCGTTGCTGCCAACAGTGACCATACTGCATCGTTTGCTCTTATCTTATCTTCACTCAATAAGAACGCCGAATACACAATGAGTATGAGGTTGTTGTACCAGACTTTCGCTAAAACAGCAATATTATCGTGTACAAAGAATGAATCGTACAATTATTGCGGATAATTGTTTAGTAGAAGTTTATTTAAACTCAGCGGTTGCTAATGAAATTCTAAGGTATATCCACTGCTCACTACGATACCAAAAAGTTGGGGGGGGGGGGGGGGGGCCTGACCAAGAGGTAGATGAACAGCTAGGCGCTGACTTATTGAAGCGCTTGTTTGCTATAAAACACTTACGGTACGTAATATCTCTTATGCTTGGCGACGTTCCATAAACTTGCTGATGCAGAGCCGGCGACTGTGTTGAGAACTATACCTTGACTTATTGAGGCTATGCGCTGACTTGTAAAACACTTTATTTGCCGTAAACACTTACGGTGCGTAATATCCAGGCGACGTGCCATAAACTTGCTGATGCAGAGCCGGCGACTGTGGAGACTATACCCTGACTTATTGAGGCTGGCGCTGACTTGTTGAACACTTTTATTTGCATAAAGCACTTACGGTATGTAATATCTAAGCGACGTTCCATAAACTTGCTGATGCAGAACCGGCGGCTGTTGAGACTATGCGCCGACTTACTGAGGCTATGCGCTGACTTGTAGAACACTTTTATTTGCATAAAACAGTTACGGTACGTAATATTTAGGCGACGTTCCATAAACTTTCTGATGCAGAACCGGCGGCTGTTGAGACTATGCGCCGACTTACTGAGGCTATGCGCTGACTTGTAGAACACTTTTATTTGCATAAAACAGTTACGGTACGTAATATCTAGGCGACGTTCCATAAACTTGCTGATGCAGAGCCGGCGGCTGTTGAGACTATGCGCTGACTTATTGAGGCTAGGCGCTGACTTGTACAACACTTTTATTTGCATAAAACACGGTACGTAATATCTAGGCGACGTTCCATAAACTTGCTAATGCAGAAGTGTCGACGGTTGAGACTATGGGCCGACTTACTGAGGCTATGTGTTGACTTGTAGAACCCTTTTATTTGCATAAAACACTTACGGTACGTAATATCTAGGCGACGTTCCATAAACTTGCTGATGCAGAGCTGGCGGCTGTTGAGACTATGCGCTGACTTATTGAGGCTAGGCGAGAACAAAAAAACACCCACCCAGCACAAACCAAACCCTGACTTGTAGAACACTTTGTTTGCATAAAACACTTACGGTACCTTATATCTAGGCGACGTTCTATAAACTTGCTGAGTCAGAGCCGGTGGCTGTTGAGACTATGCGCTGACCTACTGAGGCTAGGCGCTGACTTGTAGAACACTTTATTTGCATAAAACACTTACGGTGCGTAATATCTAGGGGACGTGCCATAAACTTACTGATGCAGAGCCGGCGGCTGTTGAGTCTATGCGCTGACTTTTGGAGGCTAAGCGCTGACTTGTAGAACACTTTTACGTGCATAAAACAATTACGGTACGTAATATCTAGGCGACGTGCCATAAACTTGCTGATGCCGAGCCGCCGGCTGTTGAGACTGCGCGCTGACTTATTGAGGCTGGGCGCTGACTTGTAGAACACTTTTATTTGCATAAAACAGTTACGGTATGTAATATCTAAGCGACGTTCCATAAACTTGCTGATGCAGAGCCGGCGGCGGTTGAGACTATGCGCTGACTTATTGAGGCTATGCGCTGACTTGTACAACACTTTTATTTGCATAAAACACTTACGGTACGTAATATCTAGGCGACGTTCCATACGCTTGCTGATTCAGAGCCGGCGGCTGTTGAGACTATGCGCTGACCTATTGAGGCTAGGCGCTGACTTGTAGAACACTTTGTTTGCATAAAACACTTACGGTACCTTATATCTAGGCGACGTTCCATAAACTTGCTGATGCAGAGCCGGCGGCTGTTGAGACTATGCGCTGACTTATTGAGGCTATGCGCTGACTTGTAGAACACTTTTATTTGCATAAAACACTTACGGTACGTAATATCTAGGCGACGTTCCATAAACTTGCTGATGCAGAGCCGGCGGCTGTTGAGACTATGCGCTGACTTATTGAGGCTAGGCGCTGACTTGTAGAACAATTTTATTTGCATAAAACACTTACGGTACGTAACATCTAGGCGACGTTCCATAAACTTGCTGATGCAGAGCCGGCGGCGGTTGAGACAATGCGCTGACTTATTGAGGTTGGCGTTGACTTGTAGAACACTTTCATTTTTATAAAACACTTACGGTACGTAATATCTAGACGACATTCCATAAACGTTCTGATGCAGAGCCGGCGGCTGTTGAGACTATGCGCCGACTTATTGAGGCTAGGCGCTGACTTGTAGAACAGTTTTATTTGCATAAAACACTTACGGTATGTAATATCTAAGCGACGTTCCATAAACTTGCTGATGCAGAGCCGGCGGCGGTTGAGAATATGCGCTGACTTATTGAGGCTATGCGCTGAAAAAAAAAAAAACACACACACAAACCCACACCACCCAAAACCCACTTGTAGAACACTTTTATTTGCATAAAACACTTACGGTACGTAATATTTATGCGACGTTCCATAAACTTTCTGATGCAGAACCGGCGGCTGTTGAGACTATGCGCCGACTTATTGAGGCTATGCGCTGACTTGTAGAGCACTTTTATTTGCATAAAACACTTACGGTACATAATATCTAGGCGACGTTCCATAAACTTTCTGATGCAGAGCCAGCGGCTGTTGAGACTATGCGCCGACTTATTGAGGCTATGCGCTGACTTGTAGAATACTTTTATTTGCATAAAACACTTACGGTACGTAATATCTAAGCAACGTGCCATAAACTTGCTGATGCAGAGCCGGCGGCTGTTGAGAATATGCGCTGACTTATTGAGGCTATGCGCTGACTTGTAGAACACTTTTATTTGCATAAAACAGTTACGGTACGTAATATCTAAGCGACGTTCCATAATCTTGCTGATGCAGAGCCGGCGGGGTTGAGACTATGCGCTGACTTATTGAGGCTATGCGCTGACTTGTACAACACTTTTATTTGCATAAAACACTTACGGTACGTAATATCTAGGCGACGTTCCATAAACTTGCTGATTCAGAGCCGGCGGCTGTTGAGACTATGCGCTGACCTATTGAGGCTAGGCGCTGACTTGTAGAACACTTTGTTTGCATAAAACACTTACGGTACGTTATATCTAGGCGACGTTCCATAAACTTCCTGAGTCAGAGCCGGTGGCTGTTGAGACTATGAGCTGACCTACTGAGGCTAGGCGCTGACTTGTAGAACACTTTATTTGCATAAAACACTTACGGTGCGTAATATCTAGGCGACGTGCCATAAACTTGCTGATGCAGAGCCGGCGGCTGTTGAGACTATGCGCTGACTTATTGAGGCTAGGCGCTGACTTGTAGAACACTTTTATTTGCATAAAACACTTACGGTACGTAATATCTAAGCGACGTTCCATAAACGTTCTGATGCAGAGCCGGCGGCTGTTGAGACTATGCGCCGACTTATTGAGGCTAGGCACTGACTGGTAGAACACTTTTATTTGCATAAAACACTTACGGTATGTAATATCTAAGCGACGTTCCATAAACTTGCTGATGCAGAGCCGGCGGCGATTGAAACTATGAGCTGACTTATTGAGGTTAGGCGCTGACTTGTAGAACAATTTTATTTGCATAAAACACTTACGGTACGTAATATCTAAGCGACGTTCCATAAACTTGCAGATGCACCGCCGGCGACTGTTGAGACTATGCCCTGACTTATTAAGGCTGGCGTTGACTTGTAGAACAATTTTATTTGCATAAAACACTTACGGTACGTAATATCTAGGCGACATTCCATAAACTTTCTGATGCAGAGCCGGCGGCTGTTGAGACTATGCGCCGACTTACTGAGGCTATGCGCTGACTTGTAGAACACTTTTATTTGCATAAAACAGTTACGGTACGTAATATCTAGGCGACGTTCCATAAACTTGCTGATGCAGAGCCGGCGGCTGTTGAGACTATGCGCTGACTTATTGAGGCTAGGCGCTGACTTGTAGAACACTTTTATTTGCATAAAACACTTACGGTACGTAATATCTAAGCGACGTTCCATAAACTTGCTGATGCAGAGCCGGCGGCGGTTGAGACTATGCGCTGACTTATTGAGGCTATGCGCTGACTTGTAGAACAATTTTATTTGCATAAAACACTTACGGTACGTAATATCTAGTCGACGTTCCATAAACTTGCAGATGCACAACCGGCGACTGTGGAGACTATACCCTGACTTATTGAGGCTGGCGCTGACTTGTTGAACACTTTTATTTGCATAAAGCACTTACGGTATGTAATATCTAAGCGACGTTCCATAAACTTGCTGATGCAGAACCGGCGGCTGTTGAGACTATGCGCCGACTTACTGAGGCTATGCGCTAACTTGTAGAACACTTTTATTTGCATAAAACAGTTACGGTACGTAATATTTAGGCGACGTTCCATAAACTTTCTGATGCAGAATCTGTGCTGTTGAGACTATGCGCTGACTTATTGAGGCTGGGCGCTGACCTGTAGAACACTTTTATTTGCATAAAACACTTACGGTAAGTAATATCTAGGCGACGTTCCATAAACTTGCTGATGCAGAGCCGGCAGCTGTTGAGACTATGCGCTGACTTATTGAGGCTAGGCGCTGACTTGTAGAACAATTTTATTTGCATAAAACACTTACGGTACGTAACATCTAGGCGACGTTCCATAAACTTGCTGATGCAGAGCCTGCGGCTGTTGAGACTATGCGCTGACTTATTGAGGCTAGGCGCTGACTTGTAGAACACTTTTATTTGCATAAAACACTTACGGTACGTAATATCTAAGCGACGTTCCATAAACTTTCTGATGCAGAGCTGGCGGCGATTGAGACTATGAGCTCACTTATTGAGGCTGGCCGCTGACTTGTAGAACACTTTTATTTGCATAAAACACTTACGGTACGTAATATCTAAGCGACGTTCCATAAACCTGCTGATGCAGAGCCGGCGGCGGTTGAGACTATGCGCTGACTTATTGAGGCTATGCGCTGACTTGTAAAATACTTTTATTTGCATAAAACACTTACGGTACGTAATATCTAGGCGACGTGCCATAAACTTGCTGATGCAGAGCCGGCGGCTGTTGAGACTATGCGCTGACTTATTGAGGCTAGGCGCTGACTTGTAGAACACTTTTATTTGCATAAAACACTTACGGTACGTAATATCTAGGCGACGTTCCATAAACTTTCTGATGCAGAGCCGGCGGGGGTTGAGACTATGCGGGCGCCCCCCCTGACTTATTGAGGCTAGGCGCTGACTTGTAGAACACTTTTATTTGCATAAAACACTTACGGTACGTAATATCTAAGCGACGTTCCATTAACTTGCTGATGCAGAGCCGGCGGCGATTGAGACTATGAGCTGACTTATTGAGGCTAGGCGCTGACTTGTAGAACACTTTATTTGCATAAAACACTTACGGTGCGTAATATCTAGGCGACGTGCCATAAACTTGCTGATGCAGAGCCGGCGGCTGTTGAGACTATGCGCTGACTTATTGAGGCTATGCGCTGACTTGTAGAACACTTTTATTTGCATAAAACACTTACGGTACGTAATATCTAAGCGACGTTCCATAAACTTGCTGATGCAGAGCCGGCGGCTGTTGAGACTATGCGCTGACTTATTGAGGCTAGGCGCTGACTTGTAGAACACTTTTATTTGCATAAAACACTTACGGTACGTAATATCTAGGCGACGTTCCATAAACTTGCTGATGCAGAGCCGGCGGCTGTTGAGACTATGCGCTGACTTATTGAGGCTAGGCGCTGACTTGTAGAACACTTTTATTTGCATAAAACACTTACGGTACGTAATATCTAAGCGACGTTCCATAAACTTGCTGATGCAGAACCGGCGGCTGTTGAGACTATGCGCCGACTTACTGAGGCTATGCGCTGACTTGTAGAACACTTTTATTTGCATAAAACAGTTACGGTACGTAATATTTAGGCGACGTTCCATAAACTTGCTGATGCAGAGCCGGCGGCTGTTGAGAATATGCGCTGACTTATTGAGGCTATGCGCTGACTTGTAAAATACTTTTATTTGCATAAAACACTTACGGTACGTAATATCTAGGCGACGTGCCATAAACTTGCTGATGCAGAGCCGGCGGCTGTTGAGACTATGCGCTGACTTATTGAGGCTAGGCGCTGACTTGTAGAACACTTTTATTTGCATAAAACACTTACGGTACGTAATATCTAAGCGACGTTCCATAAACTTGCTGATGCAGAGCCGGCGACTGTGGAGACTATACCCTGACTTATTGAGGCTGGCGCTGACTTGTTGAACACTTTTATTTGCATAAAGCACTTACGGTATGTAATATCTAAGCGAAGTTCCATAAACTTGCTGATGCAGTACAGGCGGCTGTTGAGACTATGCGCTGACTTATTGAGGCTGGGCGCTGACTTGTCAAACACTTTTATTTGCATAAAACAGTTACGGTACGTAATATCTAGGCGACGCTTCCATAAACTTGCTGATGCAGAGACGGCGGCTGTTGAGACTATGCGCTGACTTACTGAGGTTAGGCGCTGACTTGTAGAACACTTTTATTTGCATAAAACACTTACGGTGCGTAATATCTAGGCGACGTGCCATAAACTTGCTGATGCGGAGCCGGCGGTTGTTGGCTGTTTTTTTGAGAATTTTATGCGCTTTTTGGGGGGCGAAACTTAGTGGCTGAGGCTATGCGCTGACTTGTAGAACACTTTTATTTGCATAAAGCACT
>JASANE010017246.1:0-22546 GCA_030248225.1 Trileptium ribeirensis
CGTAACGACAGTCGAATATATCCCAAAAGTCCAGAGTGTTGAATTTTCCTTAAACCCCTAGCGTTCGATTGCTCTTCGTTACATTAGGAGGTCCCACCGAGATTCGGTTCTTCATAGCCGAGTCTGGTGAACTTTGATCGTTGCATTCAATCGTGCAGTTTTCTGAAACTTCACGGTTGCGGACAAATACGGCTGAATATAATTTGAGAATTAGCAGTGGGGCAAGATTAGAATCCGTGACGACGAAGCAAATAATAGTTCGTACTTAGAATCGGATAGTTTTGCTTACTCTGTGCCAAGTCAGAAGAAGGTGAAAATGGTAGATTCGCTGTCCAAGAATATTGGTCAATTAGACCATGTCGTGAAAGACCTAGCCACAAGACTAGATACGAGTTTACAAAATTTATCAGATGAATTTGGGGAATTATCACATCGCGCTAGCTTAGCAAACCAACTTGACCTTACAATAAAACCGTATAAAGGCGATTTGACTGGCCAAGATTTTAACACTTGGATTGAAAATTTTAACACAGTCTGTGAAGCCAAATTGATCGGTGAAGCATTAAGATTAAGGGTATTACCAGCGTACTTAAAAGATCGGGCCAAAGATGTTTATGATCGTCTTCCTGACGCCTCCAATTGACATTATAATGACCTGGTGCGTTCGTTGAGAAATGGGTTAGCTACCCCCGAATGGTCAATGTACCATGAAGCGGCGTTAGAGCAGCGCCAGCAAAATGTCGGTGAAAATGTTACAGCATACCTTAAAGTAATTAAGCGCGCGTGTAAAAATATATATCCGGCTGAAAATGATGCGAATTTGGAGCGAAAAATAATTAGTCGATTTTTCAGTGGGCTCTGTTGACCTGAATTAAAGTCACAAGTATTTCGCGATATGCCCAAATCTTTAACAGAGGCCGAGGACTTGGCCCAACGATTAGATATGCAAAGTATTTTGTGCACACCCACCGTTTCTACGGTTGGAGTTGTATCGTCTTCGGCCATTTCAGATAAGAGACTGGAACAAATTACACGTGGAATAGAACTTCTGACCGAAAATCAAAAAATATTGGCTTCTAAAATAGAGTGCCCCGTGAGGAACAACGTAGGACGACTAGGCCTTTACCGTCAAGGGGTCCCTACACAGGATACCGACCAAATAGCAATCTACCACAAAACCAAATGATCAACCGAAATCGATTCAATTCTGCTGCAGAATTTAGCCCAAGAGGGCCTAAGTGTTATAACTGTGGAAAACTGGGTCACATGGCTATGAGCTGCCTTCTTCGAGGCCCGCAACAACCTAATAATAGGAACCAATCAAGACCATGGTTTAATATTACCAGAAATAGCTTCCCAACAACCAACACGTCCAAATATACCTAATGTTGGACCAATGCCAGTCAAACCAGTAACACGAAATGTGGTTGCTGCAGCCACCATGGCTGAACTTGATCCAATTAAAACTGAGCCACCCGTACCCAAAAATAATATTGCGCTAGAGGAACTAAAGCGGGAAATTGAGGCTTTGACTAAACAAAACGCGCTTCTGGTTCAGAAAGCTTATCTGCAGTTCGCTGGAGCAATCACTGTTGTACCAAAAGCAACTGTAAAATCAGTTGATAAAGAAACGCAAACAATGGTCCCAGAGAATAACACTGAAAAGAAAAATTGAAAAAACGCCTTTGAAACGGGTCAAAACTGGATGGTCGACTCCTAAATATATCATGATTATGTTTGCAATGCTGCTGTTTTGTACAAAGACTATACCTGCTGAAACGGCATTTGTTCGTACTTTAAATAAGTTACATCCGCATTTACTTCCTTCATTTGGAGTCGGGTTTGTCCCAGAAGGCATTGTTGTTACCGCAGCTGACTCAGTTTATGTCCCAATACTGGTTCACACTAAGCATGAAAAACATGAGCAATGCAAAACCATTTTAAAAAATACATTCAACATAGACAAAAATTCAAAAGATTGCAACTGCACTGGTCATACATTTTTATATAGTGAAACTCAAAAGGCGCTTCGCCAGTTAAACACTAACTTCGATGGATCCGTAGATCCAGAGTTTTACGAAGCCCTGCTTCAAACTATTTGCACAGATAAACCTTTTACGTGTACATTTAATCAATATCTAAGAGAAAAACGTTTTTTTGGAGTGGCTATTGCAGGTGCAATGTCTGTGTTAGGACTTGGAGTTGGCATTGCCAATACAGTTAAGATGTCAAGGCTTGAGCCTAAGGTGATCGCACTCCAAAAGGCTGTTCCTTTATTGGAACAACATGTAATTGAGGAAGCTGAACAAATTAAAGTTATCCACTAATCAAGAACGTATATATGCAATAACACATGAAACAAGCAACTGTATCTATTGAATGTACATTGACTCAGTATGTTGTATATACACACTTCATGACTCAAACTAACTTATTTATAAATGATGTACGAAACTTAATTAAAGCTACGGTCACGGCTAGTAATGATGGAACGCTGTCGGTCTATATTTTAACAGCAGCACAAATAAGAATTTTAGTACAGAGGGAATACTCTTTAGCTGATACTGTATATGTCATGACCCGGAATTATTTTACCATTTTGTCACCGTATATCCGGTGATGATGGATATTATGAATACACATTTCGGTTATATACTTGGAATTCCTAGGATAAGAGTTAAAAATATTTTGCCTTTGATGCGAGTTGTAAATGTACGGTTTAACGAACCTAGTTCAAACACCACTGTTCGCTTATCTTTGCCTAATTTGATTAGATATGACACAACGCTAAATAAGGGATATTTTCATGAAGTAATCTCGGAGCATTGTCGCAGGCGCACAGGACTTTGGTACTGCGCGCGTGAATCCTTACTGACCAGTAATAGTGACACATGTCTTCAGGACTTGCGCAACTCTTCAGTTACAAATAAGTCATGCATGTTCGATGTTAAACAGTATTCCCCAGAAACGATAATTGAGAGCACGCGCGTAGGCATTTTAGTCCGCACATCTCAGGAATATATACACGTCACCCGTGTTCAACCTGGTGGACAGGTTACCAAGGCGGAGAAGATTGCAATACCAGAACACGGTGTAACGTTTTTTGCATATTCTGATTTATCCATTATTGTTGGTGATCAAGTTCTAACCTCGAGTCTTAGGCCAGCTCAAGATTTCGAAGTACTTGTACAACAAGCCGAAAATTTTCAGCTTAACTTTTTTGATATAGCTCCTCCTGCATGGAGTAAATTAAATGATGTCAAATACCATGCGGTCCTAACGCAGGAACGGTTAAAGCGGGAGTTATCATTTTTCATGCCTGATGAAACCGGAATAGATCTTCCATCAGAAATTACTTTAATAATAATTGTAATGGCATTGATTTTTCTCATCGTTTGCGTGCAATATTATTTTCGCAGAAAATGAAACAATTATTTTATCGATGTTGCAAATGCAACTCTCAAAACCAAAGGAGCAATGATATTGAACTGAAAGAAAATTTGGCGTCATTTCCTACTGATCAGGCTTGTCATTTAGCAACAAACTCAATAAGTCTCACTGATCCCGTAATGATAAAGACACTCCCACTAATCGTTGAGAGTTAATCTAAATAAAAAATAATATAGGAAATACTCTAATCAACAAAAAATATTATTATATATAATATTATTTACAGTGAAGCTCATTTGAGCTGTTTTACAAAATTTGTTAGTATATATTTGCAATCTTATAAAAACACATTCAGGGAAGCTTATCGGTATTGCTAGGTAGCCACGCATTGATCTGGGCTAGCGAACGAATCAAGTTTTCTTGTATATCCCTACGAAACACAGTGACTTGGTTATTAAACTCTATATTAGGATGTATCACATTTTTAAAGGATTAACCAGCAGCTATAACCTTAGTCTATATTGACTGTCCCCAGGAGTGGACAATATAAGGCGGGAAGGATGTAACAAGAGACACGCGTGACGACGCCCCTGCGCTTAGCATAAAAAGCATTAGATGCTAAGATTATTTTAACTAGAATTTCGTGACTCGGCATTATGTCCTTCGGACGTTACATTCTATAACAATACCGCATATGTGATGCCATGAAGCTTTGTCATTTTACTTTACGTATGCACACGAGTCCTGTAACAAGGCTTACTCGTAGTAATACATACTTGTATATGTTCTTCATATATACATTATGCAAATACTGAGAAAAATCGCAAAAGTGCTCACATGAGCGATAAGATTGTTGTTTTGGCTATCCATTGTTTGTGTGTCATTGTTAAGTTTTAAGTCAGCACACAAAGTAGCATTATACCGACAATAGTGCATTGTGAAATTCTGCAAATTACGCTCCAGGTGGTTGCTTTGCTCATGCGTTGTGTTTTGACTAAGTTCTGTGCAGCTATGCACTAGAAACTATTTCAATCAGGTGGTTCTTGTTTGTAGGGGTAGATGGTCCTGAGTTGTTTTCCATCGTTTATTGAATTTTGTTGCATATGACATATGGCTGCCTTGGAACGACTTTGTTTGTAGTGGGGTGGAATAAGGCAAAACATTTTGCTATTAATAGTCCTGTAGTTCTCCGAATCACTGAGAGATGACATTCAAGTGAGTCGAAGCTTGCGTATTTAAGCAAGCACGCACTCTGCTCTAGGCCTCACTTTAGTTCGACAGTCAGAGAGTTTGCCGGTTGTTGTTTAGCCTCACTTCAGTTGTTCGTCATTCTTATTCTTTTGTTATTGCGCGATAATTTAGAGTTTTGTTCGTTCGTTTTTTCGCTAGCTATACTTCTACTTCTGTGGTTATCGTAAGTCCGTCTAATATTATGGTTTGGACTTTACGTTGGTATTAACAAGTTACTTCTGTTCCTAGCAGCTTAAAGTGTTTGGACATTAGCACATTTGTATTACGGCATAGAGGCATCCCTGCTTTTCAGTTGCTTACGCAGCAGCATATCAGCATTGTATTATTGGGCGATTATTGTGAACAGTCACGCGGCTCGTGGATGTTAAAGCGGTATAAAGATTTCCTGTGAAGAAGTAAAGATAGAGACACTGCGGTATGATCATGAGTATTAAAGAGCATGTGCTCATTTTTACGATATTTTAACAAATATTCTTTTTTTTGTGGTTGGAGATATTACAGATTGGTCAGTTTGGTGCATTTTGTGTTGTGGATTTTGTACGTGCGTATTTGCTCATCATTTCACTTAGTGTTCTTTGTTTTGAACCGCAGTATACTTATATAGTGATTATTGTATCACGGCGCGCATACCATACTTCTTTTGCTGAGAATAGACAGAGTGGAATTATTTGTGTATACACGCATAGACAGTGATAGTATTAGAGCCTAGAGGCCAGGCTGATAGTTGACTTTGAGTACTTTGAGATATTGATTTGGCTTAAGCTGTAGATTGAATTAAGCGTAAGAGTTCATCGTTTTTTTCGTAACGACAGTCGAACATTTCCCAAAGTCCAGAGTGCTGATTTTCTCTAAAAAACCTAGCGTTCGATTGTTCTTCGTTACAAATAGGCACATGTATAGAGAATGACTTGCTCTACAAAATACATAAGACATAAGGCACACATACAAAATGCATAACAGTTTTATAGTTCGAGAGTAGTTACGGAGAAAATGCTGTTTTGGTGATTTTGGGTCCAATGGGCCCGATCAAAACCCGTTTTAACACAACCATGTGGTGTAAGCAACGATACTAGAATGTGTAGAGAATTACCTGCTCAACAAAACCAGCGTCTTAACACATGGTCTTTTGAACCCACTTAAAACCATTTTTACCAAATCTCATATCCTAAAACATAGCACAGCAAAACATTATGTACAATCTTATAGAGGTTCACTTGCTCTACAAACTGAGCCAAATTTGTCTCAGGTATCAGCCGGCTGTCGAGATACAATAAATACAGTATAAATTCGACCAGCCAAAGTTTAGTTATGCGTGTAACAAAAATCAGTGACGGACATTGTCAAATTTCACCACTATAGCGCTAGTAAAAATTATTCGCTTCCTTAGTTTACCACACTACACTCAGAATTTAAATATTATAAGAGGTCCAACCGAAAGATGTAAAATATGTGAGGAAAAATGAAAATAAGAGAAATGTAAGACCGTTCACACCTAAGTTAACTTCATTTAATGTACACTGCACTGCAATATAAACCTATAAGCAGAATAATGGAAGAGTTAAACGTGTTTGATCATGTATAAATCAAAGCGGACTATCACGAACAGGATAACGAAAGAATTTTCAAATGAATGTGGCTTACCAGATCAGTATGGCCGACAGTTGGTCCTATTCCAGCGGAACGATTGACTGCACTAGCATTACCTGGTCCGCCTAGTTTCGTCGAATAAGGTTGAACGCCACTGACTACGGAGGCAATGGGCTTATGCGTAGTTATTCCTCCATTGCCAACACTCACAATTACTCGTTCCGAACTTGAATTGTTTTTAGCATATTTCGTTAGGCTAGCGTTCCCATTTCCAGAAGCAACAACACCCTTTGCAGAACCCAAATTCTGATCACATTTGTTTGTTGCTAATACTGGGCTAGCTGAAGAGCCTTCAGACATGCTCGCAGATGTACCGCGAACCTTAAGGACGTTACCGGAAGCACTGCCATAGTGTCCGGCCACCGGTGGAGTAACAGGAGCAATAGTGGCAGACTGAGAGCTGTGATGGCGCGGTGACGTAGAAACCTAAAAGTAAACCGTGCTACATCATTTGCTAGCATAGCGTTACACAAAAGTTCCGTTACATGCATTTGTTGCCGCATAATGCCTATACATACGATTACAGCAGATACTATTTAATTATTTTCATGTGATTAAAATTCACAATTAGTGACACAATACTCCAACTCTGTAATATGCAGTCGGTGTTCACTTAATTTGTGTATCAACAAACAGATTGTTTTGCATTAAACACTTAAAATTTTCATTCAAACAAATTAGTTTTGTCATTACACTCCACCGCTCGCTGAACTGACCAAGCAGCAGCTTTCATAAGCAGCCCCGTGCTCGATTGATTTTTCTGATCAAAAATTTTCAAAGTATCAATACTTATTATCGACAAAAACTTGTTGGATGTCTTCGTATACTGCTGCAGTGTTTATCTACTGAAAAGTAAGTTTCGACTTACCATAAAACAGAAATATCATGCCTACATGCCGAAAACAGATGTTGCCTTACATTTATGGTTGCAGTTCTCAAGCCATATGATTTATTTGAAAACCCCAAAACGTTTGCATTCTGCTTCAAGAAAATTCTCGCATCTAAGTCATCTTAAAATTCTGGTTACAAAAGTATTTTGCAATATTTTACTAGTGTCTATGATAATAAAATGAAGTTGTCCGCACCTAATATGTGCACAATAATCAATTTTATGAAGCTAGCTTAAATTTTGAGCTTTCTGGTTTTATAAAGATCAAATTCAAGTAAGTTGAGCTATAGTTAAAACACGTTGAGGCGGCACTTGAACACTTAAAATTAAATGTAAATCTAAGCAATGTCTCAGCCTGAAAAGCAACAACCTCCTGGCTACGGCTAAGAGGTCGAAGTCATGTTTTTGGAAGTATGTTAAAACTTGACCCTTTTTCCAGAGAAGTTCAGTGCACCTTTTCAGTAAGTACGTACCCATTTTTTAGGAAAGCATATGCAACGTGGCCTAAGTCCCATGTCCATAAAGCTTAAGCGACGCATAGTGTAAATAGTAAGCGAACATGCAACATCATAATGCTGGTACGCTATACCGTCACTTCCAGATAGATAATTCACGAGACTAGGGGGACGAAATACTGCACAGGTAGCCAAGATGGAGACCCCTTGCAAACCCCTCCAAAATGAATTTAACCCAATGCCAATCTCCCCGTGTTATGCATGAACCATAATAGCCTATGTATCTGAATATAGGGAATCTTATCCAGCTGCAACGTATTACTTCCCAGGAACATCATTCTCGCTACTTCCATTGCTTACTCTAGCTAAAAAAATGTTCCGTTGTCTCCGCTTCCTTCACACACAAATCACACATGTCACTGTCCCTCAACCTCATTATTCTAAGGTGTGCATTGAAAGGATAATGCCGTGTGATCCCGAAGTCAATCTTTCCTCAATTTCCAAAGGTATCTGCACCTGTTGTAATTTAAACATGGGAGAATATCGAGTTTACCGACACCTTCTCCCTATTGTTCATCTGTGTTCATGTTCCTCCTCCAACAGTTGCTTAAGAGCACGTTTTACCGTTTCAGTTTCAACAGAAACAAATGGTTCCGGTACAACCCCATGAGCGCCTTTTTTGCCAATCTATCAACCACCTCATTTCCAAAACTCCTGAGTGAACCCTAGCCCAGTGATGAGACACCTTGTTCTCCGCACCTAATATATATAAACATCCTATACACTCCATAACAATCGCTGAAGTGATAAAAGACCTATTAAGAGCCTTTAAAGCAGATTGATTATCACTGCATATCCTAATTTTCCACCTGGTTTTAATATGAATCAAATTCTCCACACAACTTTTGAATGCAATTATCTCACCCTAGAACACAGTTACCATACTACCCAGCGTAATGCCAAACCGAAGGCCATTGATTGTAGATGTACATTCCTGCCCCAGATGTTTTAGTATCACCCTCTCGATATTAGTGAGCCATCTGTGTAGCACTCAACATTATCCTCCTCCTGCTTCTGTGTGCCATTCTGATCAACATGGAATCGATTAATCCATAATAATCCAGTCCTGCCAGGTGGTATATTCGTCATAGGAATAATGCCGGTGTCATAATCTTCTAATTTCTTGAAACCAGTGTTGAAGGATTGGTTAATCCATTAATCGTGTTGCAAGCGAATAATAGGTTTCAGTTGCTAATCTATAAATAACCAGATCAAAGGGCAACATGTCCATAACTGCTTGAATGCATCCAACGGAATAGAGCGCATTGCTCCAGCGGGCATTCTGCATGCCATGTAATGTACTCTCATTAGCCTACGTCTATAGGTAACCAATTTTGACCTACTCCACCAAATAGCACAGCCATACAACCATGAAGGAATAATGACCGTGTTATAAAGGAACTGTATAAATTTAGGCCTCAAATCTCAGCCGCTTTTTTATAGCAAAAAGTATTTTGATAGCCTTATTGGAGGCTTCTTCCATGTGATGATTCCAGGTAAGTTTCGAGTCCAAGTTAACTCATAAGCATTTAACATTATCTTTTGAAATAGAGCAGTCCCATCTGATCTGATACTCACATAGTCTCTCTTAGATCTTTTCCGAGTAAAAATTACCAAATTCCTTTTGCCTAGATTGGTCGGGAGCCTTCTCTTAACACACCACGAGATAATAGCATCAATTTGCTCTCTACATTGTCAAAAAAGCTACTGCTAAAGTAGCGGAGGAACAGAGAATTACTATGCGATAAGAGTAGACAATGCACACAGTTTATCGTCTCATGAAATAGCGGTCATCCACAACTAAACATATTCTAAGAGGTCATCCACAACTAAACTCCATAGCAGTGATAAAACCACGCCCGCCATGAGGAAAACCCCTGGCTATATTGACAATATCCGTTGCTGCGTCCAAACTTTTCATTTTCTTAGGAGGTTATGCAACCATATTCAATCCATGTAACGGTAGAGAGAAAGCTGAGATGGTACTTCTACCGCACCTATACGCATGCTGCCCTGGATACGGCGGTTTTCCATTCAGAAGCTCCCCCTAATGTAATTATCAATAATAATCTCTAGCGTCTTCAACATAAAAGAAGAAAAGCATATCGGTCGGAAGGCCTTAGGATCCATGTATTCCGTCTTACCCGGTTCGATAATGAAGACCATTCTCGAAATCCTCCAAGCATTGGGATATATCCCAAACGCAAGCACCAATAAATATACTAATTGTACTCAATTCCATCAAAATTAGATAGATACCATCTGGACCAGGTGCTTTATAGCTACTGAGGGCACATTTGATTCTCTCAACCTCAGTTTATTAGTAATTATTGAATTCGAGTGGAACGAGAATTTTCAATTTTGGCTTTGGAGGGGGTTGATGAGGTCCTGTCTGTGTGTGTGTCTGTCGCACCTGGATCTCGATAACGGTTGGGCGGATTTTGATGCAAGATAGCTCATTCGAACCGCAATGGTCGATTAAGGTGTAGTGACGGAGCCCGATTTTTGAATTTTTTTGCCGTGGGAAAAGTTATGGGGCAAAATGACATCATTTTGGCCCATTTTTCGGGCACCCCTCCAGTTTTTGCGACTTTTCTCAATAAGTACACGAGGTATCCGCAAACTAATAGGCCTACTCCATGTAGCTTTACCAGGGCTTTCCAATGATATATAACAAGTTTTTCAACTACTGCCCAATCTGCAGTCTATAAGCTTATTGTTGGCGCCAAATTTCATATTTGGTGAAAAGTCGTGGGAAATGCACCTAAATGTGTGTTTTTTGTTGCTTTTAGTGTCTTATATGGGGTTTTCTGGGCAGATAAACTCACTGCAAGTGTTAAAAATATTGTTGGGCAAATATGCTTTTTCCACGACTTCTCATCGAAAATTTAGAAAACGTCATTTTTTACACTTCTGGTTCATACTTGGCATAAAAAATGACGTTTTCGAAATTTTTGATGAGAAGTCGTGGAAAAAGCACCTGAATGTGTGTTTATTGTTGGTTTTAGTATCGGACATGGTGTTTTCTAGGCCGACAAGCTCATCGCGAGTGTCAAAATATTGTGTGGCAAATATTTTTCACACTTCTGCTTCGGGGGATTGTTCTCACCACTCGAATTCTGGCTCGCAAGCGAGCTTCGCTAGTATTTTCTAAGTTTTCACTTTTGGTAACCCGTATGCCTATAGTTCCATCCCGATTAGGAATTAGAACTGAAGTAGACAACGGATGATGGACAGCGATCCTCTCTATCAACATCTGTATATCATACTAGGTGATACCATCTCCAGTTTCCCTAACTCTGATCAACTGCATTTGCGTTCTCCCCCGCAGAACTTTCTGCAGGCGAGAATATTCTCAGCAGTGAACAATAGGTTTGCACAAAAATTCCTCCAACGTTTCTTCTGTGCAGTAGCAATCATAGGTGCGTATCATAGCATCATTTGTAGGTACGCTGTTGGTTGTGAAACCTCTACCAGTCCCTATCAGTACCAAATCGACGAACTCTATCGTATCAGTTGCGGATCTACACTCTTTGTGCCTCTACTTCCAAAATCTACCACTGATTATTTAACTTCCTAGTCAACACATTTTTGTGGCAGCAGGCTTTCATGACAGCAAAAGCACACTGTTAAAAACCGACACAGCCATATTCGCATCATCGTTCACCATTAGCCTTTCTGCCATATCAGCCCTAGGATAGCATTCTTTAATAATTCTAATAACGAAACTATCTATACTCCTAGTATAAGCCCCAGGATTCATCCGCTCTCACGAATATAGATAACTCAAATCAGACTAGTCGGTAGTGGAACTACATTTGTGAGCGGAGCTTGGGCTGTGGCATTACGAATGTACACAATTTTATGTTCTTGTAACTACATTGCATATTGCATAGGGCTTTATCATTGGTAAAAATATTATAATTGAATTCTTCGACCCAAAAAACCCTATAATGGTTTGATCGAAACGATTCTATTTCAATAAATAACACAAATATTGCAAAATTCTCAATTTTAGCTGCATAAAATTAACTAATTAGCTAATTACTAATTAACCACTCAAAATTTTTTAATCCTAAATATCAGGTGCACACTCTGACATTATAGGCTTTCAAACAAAAAAAAGCTTTTTAAAATCCGTTAAGTGGTTCTTGAGATCCGTCGGACCGAACGAACGATCGGACAGACATCGACCTTTTTACTCCCACACAGAAAATAAAAACGCTTCGCTCGGCTTCACCGAGCTCCGCTCAATTGTCCTGTGATCGGGCCCTATGAAGTCCTGAACTACTCTCCAACCAACAACACGACCAGCTGTAATTTTACTAGCAAGAGTAACATTAAGTACCTCCCTTCTTCGTCATACAACAAAAGTTGGGGATGCTACCAATGTTTACAATCTCAAGATTTGTGGTAATCCAAAAAGGCACATGGATTCCCCGTTGTTAGTATCACTACTTCCCCACAACGGGTGGCGCGCATTAGCATCACAACCTTTGATAACTTCAATGTACTATTGACTCATATAGTTCACCAAGGTAATGTCTCTTGTTATAACCCATTAATTGGCATCGTGTAGTAGATACAATAATGCAATGTATAGATCCCTAATACATCCCAACATACGGCAATTAATGTTAACAACAACGCAGTCCCTTCTACATACGTGACACATAACCACAACGCATGCATATCCGAAGAAATAAACATATCCGCCTTCACAGGTAGTAAACTCATACTGTAAATCAAATGACCTTTGTTGTCACCCAGGCCCAAGGGGGTTCCCCCAACGCAATTATAGGGCTCCTTGATTAATTTAAGTCCCCTAATTCTATTCAATCTATTTACTACTGAAGCTCGCTTGCGATCCAGAATTCGAGTGATGAGAACAATCCCCCGAAGTCTGTTGTAGAAAGCACACACAAACAAAGCCTCACACAGTACGCAGGTGCAGCATTATACAAAGCGTGAGTGATGAGTCATAGTTACGCCCGCCTCTTTTGATAGCCAACGTATGCTGTAGACAAAACATTATACAACGAGTACAAAAACAATGAACTAACAATTTAATAATTCAATAAAACCCTAAATTGACCGTGAAAAAGAACGTTAAAGAATTCAAACCGATACTTGAGAAAATCTCATTTTTCATACCAAGGATGAAGCAGAAGTGTGAAAAATATTTGCCACACAATATTTTTGACACTCGCAATCAGCTTGTTGGCCCAGAAATCCCCATATAAGACACTAAAAGCAACAAAAACACACATTTAGGTGCATTTCCCACCACTTTTCACCAAATATGAAATTTGGCGCCAACAATAAGCTTATAGACTCCAGATTGGGCAGTAGTTGAAAAACTTGTTATATATCATTGGAAAGCCCTGGTAAAGCTACATGGAATAGGCCTATTAGTTTGCGGATACCTCGTGTACTTATTGAGAAAAGTCGCAAAAACTGGAGGGGTGCCCGAAAAATGGGCCAAAATGACGTCATTTTGCCCCATAACTTTTCCCACGGCAAAAAAAATCAAAACTCGGGCTCCGTCACCCTAAATCGACCATTGCGGTTCGAATGAGCTACATTCCATCAAAATCTGCCCAACCGTTATAGAGATCCAAGCGCGACAGACACACACACAGACAGGACCTCCTCAACCCCCTCCAAAGCCAAAATTGAAAATTCTCGTCCCACTCGAATTCAATCAACGTTTAAGACGCCCGCTTTGAGTGCTGAAAGTTGGTCTGAAAAATTGTTAGGCTTCATGTCATTTCCATTCGTTGGTCAGCCTCTTAATTTTTCTCATTATCCAAGATACCCACCAGGAGGCAGGCCTCAACTGGTGGCCTCTCGCAGGATTAAAGAAACGGGAGTACGTCCATTCATACTTGAGTCTGTCACACCTATTTTCTAGAAGTTAAGTTTTAACCTCAGGGAATACCGCAACGACGATGATTATATCATTTTGGGATTCCCGCTGACCAACCGAGTGCCAATCCATGATCGTCCACCTTTCCGAGTTCCTACAATTCAGTTTATTCTTGACAAAGTCGTTGTGCTTCTGTTTGAGATGAAGCACACAATCTTCACAGTGTCGTAGCGTGAGACTAGAAACCTCAAGCTCTGATTCCCAGGCGTGTTGTTCCACCCTTACCCCACCTCTTTCAAAAACACCAAGGTGCGTTGGTCATTGCAGCTAACCCTGATGTGTCCCCTAGCAAGACCAGTGTCTTCAAAATCAAGCTCTCGAGACATTGGAGATTGCTCTTACACCTGTTGCCAACTTCGGTGATGGCGACATTGAGAAAACAGGCCACCGCGCCCCTTTCACTCCCGAAGCGCAAACAACCCGGTGCAGGAGTACTTGGTCTGTCAGCAGTTTATTTGAGTCCGCCCTCCTGGGGCCTTTAGGATCGTTAATTGTATCCCTTGATGTTCAAGATCTTTTTTCTTCGAAATCCCTGTCGGCTTCGACGGAGGCCGACGCAGCCGTAGCCTTGGCGGCTTCAGCAGGAGCCGCAGCCTCCTTGCCGTACTTCCTCTCATGTACCCCAGAAAAACCATGCCCCTTTATATACGGGGTCTTTCCAACCCTTTCCTCTGCCCATTTGGTATTGGTTGGACCTATTAAGAGCATTTTTGGTCATTCCCCTTGCATTAACGAGGGTTTCCCAAATATTTTCCCACAAAGAGCCTGATCCCCCTTTGGCCCGCGGAGACGCCAAAGGTTCAACAGGAGCCTGCCACTTCTATAAATTTATGTGTAATGTTTCAAAATTGGGGTCCTGAGCCCCTAGAAATTCTCAGAATAACAATAACACAACGGCAACACACAAACGGTCACAGCATAACAGTTTACAATACACAACAAGTCGCAATAAGTTTGATCTCTTAAGGCGTATTCACACGCTCCAACTTTTTGCTCAAATTTTGATCAAAATTTGAAAGCATCGTTTCTGAATTTTCGATAAGTTTGAACGTCTGACCACTTTTCAAACTTTTCAATGTTATTTCTGTAGCCAATCATCAACGAGATGTACTACCTGAAAAAAGTTTAAGCTAAAATTTTGATCTCAAATTTTGAAATATTGCAATTTAACTTTTTGTGCGTATGAATAGACCTGTATTCTAATGACCAAACTGACAATGTTCTGAATTTATAGTCACAACTTTTAAGAAAAATTATAAATATTATTGGAGGATTCATTATTTCACGATGTAGCGTTTGGTCCATTTGACGAATGTGCGCTGCTACATATTATGCATCGAGTAAAGAAATTATAAAATTAATCAATTATAATAAAAACAGTACATAACAAACATTTTTGTGTATTAAATGTTCTTTAGAGAAATTCTTTAAGTTATTCTTGCTTCATTTCAAGATACAAAATCAAAATCTATGTCGCGAAGAGGTCGCGTGTTAGGGTGGTAGCATTTAGAGATGCAGCGGTAGTGCCTGGTTTTCAGAAAGCACGCAGCTCACTGAAAAAAGCAATACAAACTTAAATGGATAAACTTTATTCTTAACGGTCCAAAACAAGTCAAAATAATGTTTACCGATGCCGAAAGAGACCTTCCATCAGACATTTTCACAGCCGCTGCCACTGGTGCGCCAGGTCCATCGCCAAACGAACTTGACGTTGACATTCTTCCTTGCTGTTGCTTTGGCGTTAAAATTAGTGTTCCACCACCTGACAAATTTACAATTTGAGCACCAACACCCGTAGCTTGCTGCTGTTGTTGCGACTGCTGTTGGTGCAACTCACTTGCAGCAGACAAGAACCCTGGAGGAGGAGTACCTGATAGTATTGATCCACAAAGACCACAACGGTAAGACAAGAGACCCGCCGTTGCGCCAGCCGACGAAGAGAGCTGCTGAGCTGCGGAACCAACAGGCGCACCGGGTTGGCCACTAGATGCAGCCGTAGACATCAAACCCGCGGGGACAGACATGTTAAGACCTGAAATTCACAGATAAAGCAAAATACATGGTAACAAAACGGTCTACGACACGCTATACTGTATAAAATCTAACTCAGACGGTTTTGATCACGTCTTAAACACCGTAACATCTAACAATCGTAACAGGCTAACATGAAACAGCTGAAAATATCATATCCTAATAAACAGATAGGTCTAGATAGTCATTGCGCATACCCTATGAAATCCCACCACTGGAAAGCCACGTTACTTTGTCCGCTGGTATAGGGAGTTGTTAATCCTAATGGAAACACTTTGCTTAACAAAAAAGTACAGCAGTATCATAAATGTTGTGCAACACCAATGTAAAGCACTCAGTACCGGATTCAGCGTCGTCGTAAAAGGGGCTGTTAGTAAGCATTTACGAGCCGACAGGAACCAAACTTCACTCTCAAACCTAAGTGCAGAACCCAATGTAAGGCTTCGCACCCCTCCTGGTAGAAAGCGCGCAAAAATTTTAACAATGGTAGTTGGCAAAATTATTAAAAGGTTAAGACAACATTATAGGAGAAAACTGAGAAACCGTGAAAAAGCTTTGGTTTTTCTCCTGGCCAAACGCTTCCCACTAATCAAGCAAAATAAAAACACACTACATTTTGGAAATCGGCCTCGTTCATCGTAAAACCCACGAAACCCTATTGAAACGTATAATATAGACAAGTTGGACTGTAAATCGCAAAACAACGTAAACCTAACAGACACTCGTTGTTATGAAAAACACGATACAACATGCCGAAATTTGAAAAACCGCTATTTCTGGGAGAGATTCGACTTACCTTATTCCGGCCCACAAAAATGTCGTGCTGAGCAAGGTTGAAGATCTCTTTATCCTGATTCTGAAGTGGTCTCTATTTTCCAACGCTTGTGTCACGAGGTATTAGCTGCGAAACACTGGTACCCGTATGGCCAAAGTTGGCAAAGAGCCTTTAAAAACCTGTTTTTTGACATTCTGACCCGAATATGGGGTTGGAGCTGTTCGCGTTAAACTAAAGAGTATAATTCTCATCACTTTTGCTATCGAACAAATTTTCTCGAAATCCATCCACATGACGATGAGTTATGAATGACAGAAACAAGAACAGGAGAGGTAATAAACCCATACATTGGCAGGCCCAGTTACGTCAGCTATTGGTGGCGACATTACGTAAACCAGTGAGCTATCTTGGAGCTGTTGCTCAGTTCCTCAAGGACCTTCACACATGTACACAATGCGTCGCACTGTTCGCTCTACTAGGGTTAGTTAGATACAGTGGCCATTGGTGATATAATAGGAAACGATAGCTTTTAGAATGTCCATTGTTCTCTGGAGCAGTAAAATGAGCTACAATTTTGCTAAAATTGTTTTCCAAAAGGAAATGCAATATAAATAAAACAGACATAAATTAAACGTGCAGCTAAATTTGAATTGAAACTCCTAGTTGGCTTTGGCTTATCAAACGTTTTATGAAAAGCAAATACAAATTAGCATCGAAAAATTAGTCTATATGTCGTCAGCCGAGACGAGAGTTACTTTTAAGAAATTATCACAACAAACACATATTTGTTGTTACACGAATTTGCTTATTAATTGTTTTTAGAACATATTACAAAAGCATTTTACACAGCTTAACAGCGACGACATTCGGTGTTTAAATCACGATGGTTATATATGGTTGTTCGAAAATAAATGTGAAAAATTCTGGAGCATAATATATTCCTCTTTATTCAACCTTTCATACGTATATTGAAACGTTTGTCGCAGCGTACATTGCGAGGCGAGTAAATTGACGAGTTTGTCGTTCGGCGTGCGTTTATACAGTGTTATTCGTTCAAATTGTAACTGTAATATTCCTTGGAACCGAGCAATATCTCGTAAATAGCTATTGGCTAGCGCACAAGACTTGCACCCGAGCGATCAGGTTCTGTCTTTGCTTTGGTTTGTTCACTTCGCCCGCCCTCTGTTGAAATCCGCTTTCGATATTTACCAAGGATTGTCGATTGATTCGATTTTTCTAGTATTCCCACAGCTGAGCAGGATTTTCATGTTTCACGATAAGTCGTCGGCATATAGTCGTTACAAGAGACATTGATGGGATCGGTCCCCCCGTATGGATATAAGCAAAAACGTCAATAATTATTGCCACTACCTACCGCTGTTAGTAATACAACCGAACCATGCTCTATATCTTAGCAGCGATAGGTGGCGATACTCACACTGGGCATCTAACTAACCGCCTTGATGAGACCAGATATTTACAGCGACACTTTAAGATTTGTTGCGCTACAATGTTGGTTCACAAAATTATATAATAGATAAACTTACATGCTCATGACAGTAGATCCCAGGGAGCCTCCGCGTCGGTTGTCAGCCTCCTATAGGAGTATCATCCGGGGTGGGATTAGCTCCGGGCTACCTGCCAGGGTGTGTCGGCGGCTTGTGCAAAGGGAGTGCCATGAGGTAATACCACTGCCCTCTACGAGCATGTACGATAGATTAAGCGTTTGGAATCCTACTCAATAAAAGTGTCTGACCTCAGTTTCATTGCCTATAACATCTTTGTCAGGTGAGTCAATAAAGATTTTTAAGTTGAATTATGTATTGAATTTAACATACAAAATTTGTATTATCACAATTGTTGTACTAAAAACTGATGCAGTAGGACTAAAAGTAAGTATACAAAAATGTTCATATCGCATATCATAAACACGAAGCAATACATAAAGTTTACTTTACGTCTGTCATTATACATAATAATGATATCGTGCTAAAAAAACTTGAAAATAAATTTCTTCCCTACTCTTAAAAGTTCAGTACAAAATTGAAAACAGTATCACTTTATTATTAACGTCATTGATTTCAAATAATTTCTTTTTTCAGAGATGTTGCAAGGGATCGGGTTGGGGAGGGCAAAGCAGTTTTGGCAGACATTCCTTCTCCTTTTACTGACAATTATGAAAAAAAACTAACAGAATCATGAGTATAGAATAAAATGAATCTGAATGACTGGCCTGCTGGGTATCCCGGTTTTGAAGCCTTTGCGACACCCCTACCTTATTCATATATACATACATAGATATATATCTATATATATATTTATATATATGTTGAACTCTTTCAGTTTTTTCGATAGCGTTGATGATGTTGAACTGAACTGTTGAATATATGAAATAAGTAGGTCGCCGTCAAGTCGAGTTTTATTATAGAAGAAAAAAATGACAGAAAAGAAACTAAACAAACAAACAAACTACAAATAAAAATATTAATTCTAGATTTTATTATTATTAGTGCTGAGCGACGGCTGGGTAAACCTTCGGCCGGCCTGTCAACAAATTTTGGACTCGAAAGCCGGAGGTCAGCCACTTTTAGACCTCCGGTTACACGGAATATTATCAATTTTGTGGCCTAGGTAACCCTGAGAGGTCTAAGTGTAATACGTGTCATGCCTAAGCTTAGGTCCTTATATGAGACATACACTAAGCGTAAGTCGTCGGGCTGCCGCTCCCGAACCCCCGATCTAAGCTGTTGTTTTTTCCAACGATTTCCCCTCAGGGTTTTCTGGGCTAATTTTGTTGTGCTCCACTGACCATTGATCTCTTTAGTAATATTTCATTTAAACTAGCTGAAAGTCTGGCTATCGCAGTTATAATCAAGATGATAAATGCAATTGCTTTTTAACGGCAAAGTCAATGTAATGCGGCTTTCACGTTACAATGTCTCCACCGTTTGAAACGTATGTACATCACACAGTGTCAGACACACTGTCGACAACAGGGTGTTTTAGACACCACATGTGTTTTATATTTTTTCAATGGTAGCTAGCTGGGTTTACATCATCAACATTCCGGTCTTGCAGTTTGACAGTTCGGCATTCTCCGTTAACGTTCATATGGTCTAAATAAAATATGAGATTTCAGAGAAGACTATACAGCGCAGTTGACTAATCGCATCATTATGTGTTGTCGCTACAGTTAATCTGCGCCAAATTGTTAGCTAAGGGTGTGTGCGACACTGTAAAGAAAATTGTAGTAGCTAGCGAAAAATTCTCCAAAGCCCAAAATTTTCACTCTTTCACCTATCCTCCCTACGTGGCTGTAAGATACGACGTAGTACATCGACGATGTTGCAAGACTGAGACTGAAATAGTCTCTAAATTACATAAAGCTCGAAAAGTAATAATAAAAACAGCGAAAAACAATAATTATATCTGTAATTGCTTTCAAAAACGTTATCCTTTCACATAAGGAACGCTAGTCAAAAGGCTTGACGTCACCTCTCTAATATACTTTTAGTAAATCCTGAAAAACCAAAAAAAAAATTCGCCGATCAGAATTTTTCCCATCATTATGGACGACTTAAAACCCAACGGTATATAGATACTTCGTTTGAACTGTTGGGTTTCCAGCGAAACATACGGGGTCACATGACCACTGCCCATGGATGTAGCTACATTCTATGTACCTATTTATGTGTTGTAGCGCTTAATAGGCACGGTGGCTTCTGCAAGTTTCCCAAATTCAACCTGAATCAGTTCAATAAAACTACGGAACAAATAATCGTAATTAGATACTCACAAAGTCGCATTCCGCATTATTAAATTTACAAAAATTATTTTTGCGCTATTAGTAACATCAAATTTTATTACTACCAGCAGAAAAATATCCAGTGCATAATCCATGTAGAAATTCTATGAATCATGCTTGCCTAAGCTTAGGTCCTTATATGCAAGCAATCGTATTTACTATGTGCATCTACTTCGTTCAGTTACGTATCTCTCATATAAGGACCTAAGCTTCAGCGAGCATGATTCATAGAATTTCTACATGGGATTTACCGCACTGGATATTTTTTGCTGGTAGTAATAAAATTTGATGTTCTTAATAGCGCAAAAATAATTTTTGTAATAATGTCAAATAACTTTGTGAGTATATCCATACGATTATTTGTTCCGTAGTTTTATTGATCATCAGGTTAAATTGTGGAAACTCCAAAAGCCACCATGCCTATTAGCGCTACGACACATACAATAGGTACATAGAATGTAGCTACATCCATGGGCAGTGGTCATGTGACCCCGTATGTTTTCACTGGAAATTCAACAAGTTCAAACGAAGTATCTATATACGGTTGGTTTAGCTTGTCCATAATGATGGGAAAAATTCTGATCGGCGAATTTTTTTTTTGGTTTTTCAGGATTTACTAAAAGTATATTAGAGAGGTGACGTCAAGCCTTTTGACTAGCGTTCCTTATGTGATAACGTTTTTGAAAGCAATTACAGATATAATTATTGTTTTTCGCTGTTTTTATTATTACTTTTCGAGCTTTATGTAATTTAGAGACTATTTCAGTCTCAGTCTTGCACCTTCGTCGATGTACGTCTGTTACAGCCACGTAGGGAGGGGTGGGTGAAAGAGTGAAAATTTTGGGCTTTGGAGAATTTTTCGCTAGCTACTACAATTTTCTTTACAGTGTCGCACACACCCTTAGCTAACAATTTGGCGCAGATTAACTGTAGCGGATAACATATATAGCTAATGCGGCTTATTAGTCAACTGCGCTGTGTAGTTTTCTTGAAAATCTCGATATTTGTATCTAGACCATATGAACGTTAATGAAATAATGCCGAACTGTCAAACTGCAAGACACCGTATGTTGACACCGACGTACTCCTAGCTAGCTACCATTGAAAAAATATAAAACACATGTGGTGTCTAAAACACCCTGTTGTCGACAGTGTGTCTGACACTGTGTGATGTACATACGTTTCAAACGGTGGAGACATTGTAACGTGAAAGCCGCATTACATTGACTTTGCCGTTAAAAAGCAATTGCATTTATCATCTTGATTATAACTGCGATAGCCAGACTTTCAGCTAGTTTAAATGAAATATTACTAAAGAGATCAATGGTCAGTGGAGCACAACAAAATTAGCCCAGAAAACCCTGAGGGAAGTGGTGAAAAAACAACAGCTTAGATCGGGGGTTTCAAAGCAGCAGCGACTTACGCTTAGTGTATGTCTCATATAAGGACCTAAGCTTAGGCATGACACGTATTTACGCTTAGACCTCTCAGGGTTACCTCCAGCCACAAATTAATAATGCTCCGTGTAACCGGAGGTCTAAAGTGGCTGACCTCCGGCTTTCGAGTCCAAAATTTGTTTTTGACAGCGGCGAAGGTTTTCCAGCCATCACTAGCACTAATAATAATAAAATCTCGAATTTAATATTTTTTATTTGTAGTTTGTTTGTTTGTTTAGTTTCTTTTCTGTAGTTTTTCTTCTATAATAAAACTCGACTTGACGGCGACCTATATTTTCATATTCAACAGTTCAGTTCTGGGACATCATGAGACATATAGAAAAAACTAAAGAAGTAGAGAACATATATATAAATATATATATAGATATATATCTATGTATGTATATATGAATAAGGTAAGGTACGCAAAGGCTTCAAAACCAAAATCACAGGCCAGTCATTCAGATTAATTTTGTCTATCTCATGATTCTGTAATTTTTTCGTTATAAACTGTAGGTAAAAAGGAGAAGGAATGCCAAAACTGCTTTGCCCTCCCAAACTTCAATTCCCTTGCAACATCTCTGAAAAAGAATTATTTGAAATCAATGACGTTAATAATAAAGTGATACTGTTTTCAATTTTGTACTGAACTTTAAGAGTAGGGAAGAAATTTATTTTCAAGTTTTTTTAGCACGATATCATTATTATGTATAATGACAGACGTAAAGTAAACTTTATGTATATTACTTTCATGTTTCCTGATTTATGCGATATGAACATTTTTATCTTTCTTTTTAGTCCTACTGCATCAGTTTTTAGTACAACAATTGTGATAATACAAATTTTATCTGTTAAATTAAATCATAATTCAACTTAAA
>JASANE010017249.1:0-56090 GCA_030248225.1 Trileptium ribeirensis
TATGTACTCGTTCAGTTTCGTATTGCTCGTATTTTATTGAGCAATTGTCCGGGGCGACGACTCAAATCTCAGCCGGTTGCTTTAGAGCTCCGCTCGCTAACCACTGAGCTGTGATGACGCTGTTGAAGCTTTAGCTTCCACACGCAACAAATCACACTAATGCACTATTTCGTATTGTCTGCAGTTGCACCCAAGCAACTACATGAATTAAAAGGTTAATATCATATCAACTACAATATTTCAAGAAGCGAATGCATTCTATAGCATACTTGTGCTTTTGTTAATTAAAAACTTCTTAAAATTTTAAACTGCTACCGATGCTAGAAATCGAAAATTCATTAAATTAAAAATCTTTCGACTAATACTTTGCATTTGTGTGCAAAACACTGCAAATATAAGCTTGCCATATAAGTTGAGAAATGTGTAGTGAACAAATGGTTCAATTAAAAAAACACCATGTATTCTTAAGGCTTATGTAGTAATTAAAATTTACTAATAATCTTGGCCAGGAGTCGTGTGTTTGGACGTTATTTTCTATATAGCTTACATATTGTCATCATGATATCACTGCTATGATCACGCAGCCTATGTATATATAACTATTTTGTATATATTAGCCAAGAAGCATTTTCTATAAATTTTAAGCTAAATACCAGCCAATAACTATCTGGCTGCAGTAAGAGTTGAAAAGCTGCCTCCAACCTGAAAGTTGCGTCGCGGGGCTCATCACAAACCTAATCAAAGTCCTCCCTTCACGCAGCCTATGCTTTATATAACTATTTTGTATATATTAGCCAGCATTTTGTATAAATTTTAAGCTAAATACAAACCAATAATTATCTGGCTGCAGTAAGAGTTGAAAAGCTGTTTACAAGCTGAAAGTTCGTGCACGCTTATCTCAAACTGAACAGAAGTACTACCATGAGGCTAAATCTATAGCTTTGTGTTGTAAGATCCTTATATTGATGGAGTATTTCTTCCAAATCAATGTTTAGGTTATCATGTTATGGGTAATAATAGCAGGATTTGTTATGATTTGGCTTAAAAGTTTTTTCACTTGTGAAATGAGACACGCAGACAAATATAGTTGTCAATATGTGCCGATCTATTCGCCACAAATGTTAAAATTTGCAAGATCTGTCAATAATTTCCTGACTTATAACTGTTGCATTAATATTTTCCGTGCTAAAATGTGTTAGTGTCGTAGCTAAGTAACATTTTGATCCATAGGGCTACGGTAGGTCGAAACCTAAAAGGCCATATATAGGCTTCGGTATGCCCTAACCCTTACTATGGCCTCCGCCCCCTCTCAACTGTTCTTTCTCCTAAACAAATTCATCAGTCATTATGGATTACTGCACTGCTAAGGGGCTTTCTTTATACGTATGCTATTTTATCTGGCTGTTTAATGCGATAACACCAATAGTACTTCCTTAATACAAATTCAGTGCGACAAGATTCAAGTCACTTAGTGCTATTGCGTACAGCAGGAAAAACTGACTTTTAAAATTATAATATATTTCTTGGAAGCTATACATATAAATTTCGCAAGTTCCCGTTTTTTGGCTATAGTATGAAGCAATAAACGTTTAATTTTTATGTCCGTATGAAAATTATATAGTCATATTGCTTTTCATGTTCTGTTTTAGGACATTGAATTGTCCCTGACAACTGAATTTTTAACCGAGTATGGTCATTAACTGGTTGACCAGCACAAGGGAAACCCGTGGAAATTAGGGGATTTGGACAACACCGAGGAAAATTTTAAGGCTGACAGTATAAAAATGGTAAAACCAATGTAATTATGGAATGATAGTTATATGTAGATTTGTTTGGTTTAGTGTTGTCGCCTCGCCCGAGCTTATAGATAATAAGCTGGTGTTGTGACCGCGGATTGATAAGGCATGTCGTGGTGTAAATTTGAGGATGTACTTTTCGTTCAGTGAACTTCTTTATTTTGCCGCTTTGCCATTGTGTCGCTGGTTACTTTGACCCTGCTGCTGTTTCGTTGCTCTTTACCGGGTCACCCAAAATACAACTGCATAGGTAGTATATAAATATTTTAATGTACGCAGTATATACTATGCATATTCGTCCTCTGTTATATCTGCTAGTAATCATGCGTGAGTCCACGTTAGTTGCGTACACCAAGGTTTGTACTTTTGTCAAATTCAGGAATTGATTCGTGCAGAAATTCGCAGTTTTGCCATTTGTTATTCGCATTTTTTGCGAACTCGAACATGGGCTCTGCGATGTAAGCGTGGAATTTTCGTTCGCACACGTTTGTCTGCGTTCATCAAATGATATTCTGAATCAAACGAAAAATTTGCGTTCCATTTGTATGTTATAGCATACGATAAAAAGAGCATCGGTAATCGCGTTTTCACTGGTACGCGGCTAGCAAAATACGATGCTAAATCGCAAAATAGTTACCGCGAATAGCGCTTACGCGTTGCTGCATTGCAAATCATGTGCGCATATATAAGATAAAATTGTAATTTGTTCGCGTTCTTCGCTTTTACGATCGTGAACTGATTTGACAAAAGAACGTCCCAGGTGTACACATTTGAAAGTCGACACACGCATTAGTACTGAAAAAACAGTTATCCTTACTATAATATCATGTAACACATGTTATAGAACTATATTCACAAAATATTGACCACTAGCACATATTAATATTTATTTGATATTTAAGATTCTCAAGGCAAAAATGACTCTTCCGCCGTATTTAGGGCATGAAGCCCGAGACTTGATCAAAAAAGTAAGTACTTGCAATTCGAGCCAGGAAATCAGTTCAATCTTAATCAACTGGTATGACGTACTTAAACTGTATCGAGTTAACACAATATTAGCTTTTGTTCGGTCACTGTGTAGAATATCCAATAATGCGCGTGGACTGTAGCACGCCATAAAGCAGTAGGCGCTTGGACGCACTTAAGTGTCCGTGTAGCCACAAGAAGTTCTTGCATGGCAGCCTGAACAAACTCTGTATTAGACATAGACAAGGGTTACTAATCTAGAGAGAGAATTTCAGTGCTACTTTACATAAGAAATATTACACCAGTTTGTGTTGTTTTTTTAGTTTATGTCGATTTCATAATAACGGGGCGTTATGTGAGAGTGGTTGAAGGCAACTGTTTTTGCGAGCAAATTACTCTCCCAGAGAAATTTTAACGATATGTTTAATTTGTATAAAAATTTTAACGAGCTGTTGCCCACTCGCCGACCGAAAACATACAACGGAACAACTAAATCACGGCCAATCCTTGAAAGCTATGTATTTTTTTGTATTAAATTATTCTTTGCCAATTTCTACTGTTCCACACGCATGTATTACTTTTTACTAATTTCATATTTATAATATTTTTAAATAACTAGGTTGCAGATACTAGGTCGGGGAAGGCAAAGTTAGTTTTTTGGACAGCCTAACTATGATTTTGGCTTCTCTAGCCCCCTCCCCCACAATACCTTAATTTACCCCCAAAATACCCAAATTTCGCAGTCAGCTTCTGGCCCATAAATTAATTTTGACTTGGCGTTTGGACACATTTCGACGTGGCGTTGGAGGCAAATTGGTATTTGTGTGATATATACTAGGTCGGGGAATTTCAAATTTATTTGTTTAGACAACCACTATAATTTCGGCTCTTCTAGCTCCTCAAAATACTCTAATTTACTCCCATAGTAGATAAGTTTCTCTATCAGCTTCTATTTAAAGCCGTTGAATTTTTTAGCTTTTCTAGTACCCCACAATACCCTAATTTACCCTCAAAATGGTCAATTTTCGATGTCAACTTCTGTTTGCAACCCTTAAGCTATTTTTGGCTAGGCAAATTTCTGTTTGAGAAACAGTTACTAGGTCGCCGAAAGGTCAAATTTATTTTATGGGTAGCCTAACTATGGTTTTTGGCTCTTTTAGCTCCCAAAAATGGTGATATTTCGATATCAGCTCCTGTTTTAAGGTCTTGAATCAATTTTGGCTGGGAAAATCGTTGTTTGGGTGACAGGTACTAGGTTGGGGAAGGTCATGTTTATTTTGATTTGAAGTCCTTAAATTAATTTAGACAATATTACTGATCGCGTACAGTTTAACATATGATTTATGGCTCATGTAAGTCTCCTGTTATCCTAATTTGCCCCAAAATAGCCAAATTTTGATCATCTAACTCTTGGATTTTTATAGTGGAAAATTGGAAAATTGTAACTTTACGTAAAGCGTGCCTACTATTGGCTATGTGAAACAGGGCTATTGGTGAAAAATGGTCTTAAATTTATTATGAAATGCCGAGGTAATGTGTTACGGCAATAGTTTAGCTTTGTAAAATGCAATTATTTGTTTATTGGAATGGAGCCATGTCGTTGGTCGTTGCCGCGGAAAAATGCTCTATTGTTTTCGATTTTGTACGATGTTCTGTAGTGTGTTGGGCTTGATTTACTCTACTGTGCAGCGACATTGCGGTGAAAAATACGCGTTTGGTTATGCAAAAGCTGCAAAGCTTTAAGAAAAATAGAAAGATTTTTGAAACTAGTGGATAAATAACCCCTGATCATGTTCTCCTATCTTTCGCTTTATCGCAAAACTAGTAATTGATGTGTATGGTATTGTTTACTGGAAAATGCAACAGATAGTGTAACAGTGGTCTACCGCTTGATTGTACATATTTACATACGAATTTCCTCAGATCGTGCGTTTTCTCAGAGATATTAAAAAAATCATGTGATTATTAGTTGTTAAATTCATTATGACTTAAATTTGTTTTTGGTTTGTTGCTTTTCTTGGACAAGATGCGTCTCTTAAATAAATAGGGGAATATGATCAGTGGGTATCTATCCACTAGTTTCAAAAATTTTGGATGTAAAAGTTTTTCGTGCTATAAACCGCATTTTTCCACCGCAATGTCCTTGTACACAGTACAGTTATTTCATTATTAGTGTAAGAGCATTTGCCGCCGACAATCCAGTTTCACATAGTCAGTTAAGCACGCATTATCTCATATTATAGTCTTCCAATAACATTTTTGTCCCTTGTTTCTTTTTCAATGCCCGTAAAGGCTTTTTTCCCTATTAGTACCAATTATTCAGTATTCGATCGAACATTGAAAATCGAATATGTGTTATTCTGCGAATTTTGCTATTCGGCACATACCAAGAGCCAACTGCATTTTTCACAATTGCCCATTTTTTGGCCCATGATACCTTTTCGGGTCGGATGTTATTTCGTTATAAAAAGATCACTTTGATGCAGAAAATTCGCGATACTATAGCCCAACATTCGCGGTGCGGCAGCCCACCACTCGGCTTGATATAAGGCTGAAATACAAGTCGTAGTTAAGGCATATATATCAAGAACGGCGTTAGTATGCGTTTCACATCCACGCCTACTTTCATTGGATCATGTTTTTATAAACAATTACATTTTTTGTTAGCTAACGAAAAAGACCAAAAATTCAACGTATTACTGTACTAACGACAAATTTTAATGCCTTACACCTGGGTGAAAACAAAACATAATAAATTGTTATAAAAATGAATAAACCGCGGGAATTTCTGTTTTCTAACTCCGTTTGAGGTTTTTCGATAATTTGTGAAGATAATGCGGGAATGATTCATTTGATTTCATATTATGTGCGGAAAGTAATCATATCCTGGGTAATATATTTTCTTATATCATTTGGTCGCAGGGTCATTTCACGCTACGATGACCTTTTGGTCGGGGGGGGTAAAACTGGATATTTTGGCCAGTAGCACATAAACGTGCAGGGAACTGGTAAAAATGTTATTTACGCTAGGAAGCCTCATTACTTAGCTAGTTCAAACAAAAAATTTTCGGCTTCACGCACGCCGTAAGAGGCTGGACATCCACATAAGTCCCAAATTGACAAAAATCGTAATGACTAATTTTACGACCTCCTTTTTTCGGGTAGTGTCGTGGCTCCGTATTCGAAGTTATGGCCCAAATTCTTTTCTATGCAGGATTAGTCAGTTCTACACAACATTTTTAATTGCACGATTTTCAAATCTACTCCAATCATGGAGAGTGACAGCTGTAGATATGGCATGAACCCCAGTTTTACCCCCCCGACCAAATTCTTTTTTTGGTCATTGCTCGTTACTTATGCATGGTACATAAACGTTGTTCATATATCATACCTGTCCCCTGGGTGCCTTTTGAAAAAATATTAACCCAGGTGCTTGCTGTTACTTACCCCAGCGCTAGGGTCAAAAGATCGATTTTAGCACATTTGATTACCCCCTCCCCGACTGTTGCTAGTTAGGGGTATTGTGGAGTCAGTATAAGTCAATTAATTTGTCTGTTATGGTTCTTTCCAATCACGAAGCGAATGGTGAAACGACCTGAGCTCTGCCCGACCTGTTGATCTGAGGCTTTTACCCACCCCCGACCACACTTTTATCCACCCCTGATCACCACCAAAATGTGGAAAAATCGAACATATGATGTTATTTCGAGGAAATTTCACGCTTTTGGTTCATAATAGATTGCGGCAATACATTTCGACGACATATGTCGCAAAATTATTTTTTGAAAAAATTCTAAATTCCCCCCCCCCTTCCGACCATGGTCTCAGGCATGCACACTGGCAGTTGATATGGGCTGCCATTTTGTACCCCTCATAGTGGAAATTGTGGTATAGAATATCTTACATACCGTTTTCAAGTTACTATGCTGGTTAAACACGGTCGAGTTGGCCATCTCACATTTTTACCCCCCCCCCCCGCCAAATTTTACCTCCCCCCCGACCACCAGCTACTTCCGGCATTCTAACATATCTGGCAAAGGGTATGTAGTAAATTTTTTTGCATAACACTTCCCCCGGCTAAACTATCGATATAAATAGCTACCGTTTATGGCCGCTTCGTTTCCATTTAATAACCGGTATAAATCGGCACCCCCGTGTTTTAAAAGTGTTAAATTTGACCCAAGAATAGGAATAAAAAGCTTAATTTTTGACATACGGAGTTCCGCATAACATCATTTTGACCGCGCTGACGGGCTGCACGAGATACGATCACAAAATCGAGGCTAGATGCAACCTGGAGCATACCAGAGGTTATTTTATGGTACCTTGCTGAGCAGCAGGGGTGGTATTTGGGAAGCCATAGCATAAAAACGGTTAAAAAATTTACTATAACGACCTCAAATTAGGGATCCTTGACGTTTTTTGGTCATAGGGTGTAAAAATGAAGATAATCGGAGCAAAAAAGTCATTAGTCATTTTTTCTGGGGCAAAAGGTCATCCTAGCGTGAAATGACCCCGCATACCTTTTATTTCTATTACCGTCCAGGTTTGTGGTGTTCTTATGATGTTTTATGTTACGCTCATTTTAAAATTGCTGTTTCCACTTCCCAATAGGCTACGCTGAATAATAATAAATAAATTATAGTTGCTCAAACGCCATGTTCAAAGCAGGTTGGGAGCCGGACCAGAAGATGCCACAGCGATTAAGGTAATTTAATCGTGACTGTTATCCGAAATAATTCAACGAATTATTTCAGTTGGATGAAGTTAGTTATTTTCGATTTTCACTTTCAAATCAGATTGGATGACCGGTTATATCACTAAGTAATCAGCACGGTATCTTGTCGGATCAAGTTGAGTTTATTTCTCTAATGCTATTTTGCCAGTCTCTGTTTTTGAGTCTAACGAGCGAGATAGCTAGTGTGGGTCGTTTAGTGTTGTATAGGTAATTTCACAGTGACATAATGCAGTTATATAGATCGTTGTGCCTGTCGAACTTGCATAGTAATACTTCTGGTTTCGTCAATACATTGAACTAATGTTTGCGATTTAGCTATTCATTGTTCCATTGCTATGTGATAATGCATACCTAACATAGTTATTTTTATGTTTTAGAATCACCCTTTTTTTAAAAATTTGTGTTGGGACAAGGTTTATGCTCGGCAGTACGATCCGGTGTTTAAACCAAATATAGTAAGTTCTAACATATTGGTTTATTGTTTAAGTTTAACATTGTTTTGCACATGCAGGGTTTACACATGGAGAAGTTGTTAATAAATATTTTTAATGTATTCTATTTGACTCATGATGTCATGATTTATTAAATATTTAGCACGCACTACAGTACCCACAAAAAATGACTGTCGCTCTATCGTGCCTCGCCCGAGAATCACTCGCAATAAATTTGTTCTAAAAATAGAATTTATTATTATTAAGATAGTTGTAAAATCTCGAGCGAGCTACACGCTCAGGGCTCGCCCGAGACTCGCATGCTGGAAGTGCGACGGTCATTTTTGGCTCGTACTGTACTTAAAAGCACTGAGCGTAATGTTTGAGTCGTTGGTGGTACATATTTTTCTTGATTTAAAAAATTCGTTTTCAGTTATAGTTGGAAATTTGTAGTTTTTTAAAATAGTTATGCACAGAATGCTTTGAGGTAAATGCGTAGCTTAGTGAATCATGTTGATGTCGTGCTGGTTGCTCAGAGTTTTGGTATTTTTAGCTTGCTTTAGATATTTTACTCGAGAATACGAAAGACACCTTGGGAACTAAATATCTTCATTTGTTTTAAGATTTAAAAAACATGGCTGGACATGGTAAAATTTATCAGTGTGCGTACCAATACGTACTTGGTCGCTACGCTCTTGCGCAATTTTTGTGTTTCTTTGGCCTTTAAGGGGATTCAGGGAGTTAAGTTTGAACTGTGAAATACTCATTGATGGTAGACTAGACTCCCTCGTTTCCTCCCGAAGTGCAAGTTGCTAGTAGTAATAGTATGGCTTACAATTTTCATGGATGCGTTTATTTCAAGAGGGTGTAAATAATTTCGATAAAGTGTATCACGACTGGAAATAATTTTGACGTTTTTAACATCGTTTAACCATTTAGTTTTATTTGCTCTTGGATATTTTTAACACGTGTATTGTCGATGCAAGAAATGGCCTTTATAATTATAGGCTTTGCACGTTTCCAGTGGTCTGTAACATTTGAATTTAGCAACATAAACAAAATGTTCCCAAATCAATGCAATAGTCCAGCTCGATTTAAAAAGTAGTTTAATAGTTACATAATACCATAATCAGTTTTTACTTCTGTCACTTTGTGCATTTACAAGCAATAAATGTATTACAAACATCTGAATATTCGTTGTTGTTTTTCCTGACTCGTGCACTACGAGTCGTAGCATTTTCTGTTTCTTGCGCTTCGTAGTTTCTTTGCTTCCAGTGGTATTTTATCCTTTCCTGTCTGACCGGCGGTAAGGTGCGGCGGAAAAAATGGACTGAACTATTTCTACATGATGCAACAGCTCAGATTTTTGTAGAAAGAGGCGATTGTTTCAATGCAATACGTTTATAACTTTTTAGAAAATATAAGCTTTACATACGTTAGAAGTCATTAATTTGTGCCTGCCTAAATGTCCGTTAATTATGAATTTCGTTGCCGTAGCCATAATTTTTCTACCTGATCTTATATTTGCCGTTTATTTTTCAGACTTCCGAAGAAGACACCTCATTATTCGACACCAGGTTCACCAAAATGACTCCGGTTGATTCTCCGTGTGACTATACGCTCTCTCAGAGTGCTAATCTAGTCTTTGAGGTGAATTATTTAAGTATTATGTTAATTTTTGAAATAGTTTCAAAGCGTATGCGAATTTATAGAAGTGTCATTGCAGCATGAAAACCTTTACTAGATTGACGTAGACAACCAGATGGGAACAAACTACTGCCTACGCTGGTAAACTTAAGGTGACCCCACCAACCATCCCCTATTTTGTAATTTTGTATAAAAATTGTTACGGAACGGTGTTTGGTCAATTGAAATCGGCCGAAAGCTGTTCGCGAACACTCTGCTCACGATTGAAATCTAGCTATTTTGTGTTCGCGAAATTTCAAGCTTAATTGCCCAAAGTTTGAGAACGAAAATTTATCGAATTTCAGTTAAACCGGTCTTGTTCGCGAACACCAAGAGCTTAACTACAGGATCTATTTGCTTGTGACGTCACTTTTGCATTAACTTTGTTCGTGAGCTCTAAATAATCCAAATTTAAATGATTAGGCGATAGGGAATCGAATTCCTGCACATTTAAAACACCAAGATTCTTCTCAAATACAAGGTTTAATTTCTGGCACTTAGATTAGATTTTTCATATTTTTGGTTAGCGAAAAAAACCCGACTAAAATTCAGCCTGTTCCGCAACAAGGGTTTGTGAATAGATATCGGTTATTACAAAATAGGATGGTCGGCGGGGTCATTTTAAGTTTACTCACGCATAATATTCATCTGAAGTGGTAGCTAAGGAAGTTTAGTTGTTCAATAATGGTGATTACTGAATCTATGTTATTCGTTGCAGGGATTTACGTATGTGGCACCATCAGTGTTGGAAGATATGATGAAACCTGATCCTAAGGTTGTTAAGGCTCGTTCACCACGAAAACCAAGTGCCCAAGCTTCATCAGAGTACGTTTTTTATTACCTGCTTAACTCATTGTGACCGCAGCGTACACGATATATCACTTGTTGACGGAAACGTCATAGTAAATTATTGGGGAATGGGTGGATGTACTAGGATACTGAGACATTGACATGATGTGCTTTATCTGAACAAGCTTGGCCTTGCCGTAAATTTTTTGTTCCACAACTCGAGGATCTGGTTGTTAAGATATTAACTTTTCTGAACCTTAACACACTTCAAGCTTTCACTAATTGGTTTCTTTAAAATTTGTATTTAACGGTATAAGCTTCACATGATTTCTATTTTTGCTGCAAGATTATTATTCTTGCTATAAAATAATATGGACAGTTAATCAGGTGGCGGTACCGTTTGAAAGGACGCCTGGGCTTTTTCGCCACCACAACCCCCTCCTAAGAATTAAGGGAACGCAAAAATCTTAATGCGCTTGGAGAGATCGAAAATTGATAGCATCCTCTTGTAAAAAGGAGTGTGGGAGTATGAGGCAGTGTGCGAATCTTATGCAAATTTTCGTCTTGATTCTGAATGTTTTTTATAAGTAATTTTTGTGTTGTTGGACTTGTGTATAAGAAACACATACTTGATAAAACTATGGTGCACTTAACGGGATTTCTTTTTATTAGTAATTCAGCTAGAGAAAACTATTTAAATTGCGGCGACGGACACAATAACTGTGTTACTTATCTAGTTTGCCTGATTTCAATGGCGTTAACACACAAAGGATTTTTGAGTAACCGTCATAGCAAAACTATACCAAAACGGGCCAGTGCCTCATCGCTGAAATTTCTTATTTTAACGGCTATACCAAAACGGCGCAATGCCTTATCCCTGAAACTTCTTATTTTAACGGCTTTTAAGAACGCAAAACAAGTATTCGTTTTACGATTCAACACACCAACTGTCATCAGCGACTGAAAAAAAGACAGCAGCCGGGAACATTCAATTAACAGCGGCTAAAGATGGAGTATTAAATTTAGCTGATGAAATTGAAGCGATGGATACGACTTCCGCAGGGTCAGGAGCAGCGTCGATCAGTTCTTCTAACTATAGAAATGTGCCTTATTTGCTCAATAACGACGCTAAAAATCAAAAACGGTAAGCACAGGGAAATGTCGGAGCCAGCATGATGCGTAGTTATTATATGCACTTATGCTGTTACTGTTATATACTTGTGGTAGTCATAGTACTCATTGCTTATTTTTCCAATCTTTCTTTTAGTTGCTTATTTAACTTAAAAAAACAAAACCCTAAGAATCGAAATTTAGTAAAACTAATGGTCGTTCAAATTTGATATAGATTGTAATCACAAATTATTTATTAGAAGTTGGTGTTGTAGGTAGACATGTTATTTCTATTTTGGGTGCGATAGATGGAAAATTAATGGGTGCGTGAAATTTGTTAACAAAGATAAATTCTCGAAGTACTGGTTAAGTGCTGTGTTATAAGACTAGCACATAGGTAACTACTGCATGCACCGAATTTCGCAACACCCAAAGAATTTTAAAATTTATGGGTTGTATGCTGACCAGAAAGTTTACGAGACATCTTTATTCTTCCCCTTCTGTGTCAAAGTGAATGATCTATAATGTATTATTATCGTTAATACATATTATGAAAATAACTTATTGTAATTATTATGTCTTTTAGTGTATAATATACTATCTTCTTTGTAGAAAACAACGTCTGCTAATTTTGTATTATTTTGTCCTTTGTCCCAAATCCTACGTACTGCATGTGTGTTTTTAACATTTTTAATTTTGATAAAAGAATTTAGATATTTCGAACTGTAACAATGTGCGTCTGTATGCTCATTATGCGCCATCAGTTAAAGTGTATGTTTAGAACTTTCCAAAATAAATTATAGGAAGTGTCGTATTGTTGCAGACATCCTATAAATTTAGACAAATTTTTCTAATTTCTAATTTTGAAAGTTAAATATCCATTACATGCAGAGTTTTGTTTATATTACGAAATATCACAAACTGAAACATAAGTTGGTGCTGGAGCGGGTATTATGTTTAAAGTTTGGTACATCGGTTTTTGTAGCAAGTTCAACGTTCGTTTAATAATGAACTCCATAGATGCTGCAGGTTGTAATGATTTTTATGTTCGAAACTATTTTAAACACAATATTGTATTCGATTCCATAAATTCGTAAATGCTTTAATTTTGTATCGCAGACAGTTGTATTCGCAGGTGCCTCTGTACATTTTCGATGCCCCACTTAACTGGTGTTATATGTACTGTTGTTGTTTTAAAATCTGCTATATCTTTCCAGCAGCTTATTTATTAATTTAAAGGTTTGTGCTAGTGTTCCTATTTGCAGTAACATTATGATATTTTCAAATGGCTTGCTCGGCTGTATAGAAATTTGAATAGCAGGTATATTTCGTAGCATTAATGAATAAAACAGCCGACATGCAATATTCAGTTTGGTCTCCTGATGGTAAAAGTAACATGAGAGACAGAAATCAATGATTCATATAATTTACATTTCGTATTGTCGGGTATGATGTTATCATTATGGGAATTTGGTTGGTTATTTATGTTAAAACTAGTTCTAGGGTATTTAATAGTGCTGACTCCATCAGTTTCTTTTTCAGTTCCATGCAGAAATAAGTACAAAAACATTACATTGCCTTCGATCAATTTGTATTAGTCGAAATGTTGATAAAGTGCGATGTCTGTGCACTTTGTTTACACTTCTGACTAAGTATTACATAAATGTCTTATTCGGCTTGTTGCTGGATATGCGATAATGTGGATGCTGTTATACTGAATCATGAGGCTCATTATGAGGTACGGATAGGATTTGTTACTTTTCCAGTAATCCCTGCTGTGTGCCGATGTTTTTGGTAATTCGATTTGTACGTAGCTATTTAATTTTTATTAAAATAATCTTACCATTGAATCTGGGATTGGGGCCTAATATGATTTTGAAAAGGGAAAATGTGACGAAAACGGCCTTATCTCATAGCCAAGGACAATATGTCGTTCTTTTTGGGCTCATTTTGAAGAGTGCGACGGGTATGGTTACCAGGGAACAATAGGAACCCAAACCGGTACCCAGAACCTTGAGTTTAAAATGGAACACGAACTTGGCCTAATAGATTAATATAAATGACGGAAGACATAAAGGCACGGTTGATTTAAAATGTGCTAAAAATAATTTTGACATTCACTTTAATATATCCGCAAGATCAACAAAAATGCTTTTCATTGTAATTCCCTGAGTAAACTGCGCCACGTTAAAAGTACACGCAATACATGGAGCGTAGACTAACAATTTTGCTCTGTTTTCTATCACCTTGAGATACAAAACATACAATTGTTACATGTTATTCCTTACGAGACTAAAATTTGCTAGATTCTGCGGTTCTAAGAGTCTTGCGCTAGGTACACTATAAATTTCTGAACAGAGCGTTTAACGATACAAACTGTGGTACTATTATGGGCATTTAAGATTAAAATACGACTCATTACCAAGAACGCAGTTTCTGGCTGCACCGCAGAGATGACACTTAGGGTCATTTCACGCTACGATGTCCTTTTGGTCGGGGGGTAAAACTGGATATTTGGGCCAGTAGCACATAAACGTGCTGGGAACTGGTAAAAATGTTATTTACGCTAGGAAGCGTCATTAGTTAGCTGTTTCAAACAAAAAAATTTTTCGGCTTCACGCACGCCGTAAGAGGCTGTACATCCACATATGTCCCAAATTGACAAAAATCGTAATGACTAATTTTACGACCTCTTTTTTTCGGGTAGTGTCGTTACTCCGTGTTCGAAGTTATGGCTCAAATTCTTTTCTATGCAAGATTAGTCAGGTCTACACAACATTTTTAATTGCACGATTTTCCAATCTACTCCAATCATGGAGAGTGACAGCTGTCGATATGGCATGAACCCCAGTTGTACCCCCAAATTCTTTTTTTTGGTCATTGCTCGTTACTTATGCATGGTACATAAACGTTGTTCATATATCGTACCTGTCTCCTGGGTGCCTTTTGAAAAAATATTAACCCAGGTGCTTGCTGTTACTTACCCCTGCGCTAGGGTCAAAAGGTCGATTTTAGCACATTTGATAACCCCCCCCCCGACCGTTGCTAGTTAGGGGTATGGTGGAGTCAGTAGAAGTCAATTAATTTGTCTGTTATGGTTCTTTCCAATCACGAAGCGAATGGTGAAACGACCTGAGTTCTATCTCGCGCCCGACCTGTTTATCTCAGGCTTTTACCCACCCCCGACCACACTTTGTCCCACCCCCGACCACCACCAAAATGTAGAAAAAAATCGAACATATGATGTTATTTCGAGGAATATCACGCTTTTGGTTCATGATACATTGTGGCAAAACATTTCGACGACATATGTCGCAAAATTATTTTTTGAAAAAATTCTAAATTTACTCCCCCCGACTATGGTCTCAGTCATATACACTGGCAGTTGATATGGGCTGCCATTTTGTACCCCTCATAGTGGAAATTGTGGTATAGAATATCTTACATGCCGTTTTCAAATTAACTATGCTGGTTAAACACGGTCGAATTGGCCATCTCACATTTTTACCCCCCCCCCCGACCACCAGCTACTTCCGGCATTCTAACATATATGGCAAAGGGTATATTGTGAATTTTTTTGCATAACACTTCCCCCCGCTAAACTATCGATATAAATAGCTACTGTTTATGGCCGCTTCGTTTCCATTTAGTAACCGGTATAAATCGGCACCCCCGTGTTTTAAAAGTGTTAAATTTTACCCAAGAATAGTCATAAAATTTTTGACATACGGAGTTCCGCATAACATCATTTTGGCCGCGCTGACGGGCTGCACGAGATACGATTACAAAATCGAGGCTAGATGCAACCTGGAGCATACCAGAGGCCATTTTATGGTACCTTACTGAGCAGCAGGCGGGTGGTATTTGGGAAGCCATAGCATAAAAACGGTTAAAAAATTTACCATAACGACCTCAAATTAGGGCTCCTTGACGTTTTTTGGTCATAGGGTGTAAAAATGAAGATAATCGGAGCCAAAAAGTCATTAGTCATTTTTTCTGGGGCAAAAGGACATCGTAGCGTGAAATGACCCTTAGCTCCAATATCCATTTGTAATATTCACAGGCATACTGGCTGGTGCATGAGGGAGATTGTGTTAGATTCCCTTACAGCATTGTAAAATAGTCAGAATTATGTTGCGGAGCACGACATTCTGCCCCGTCCCGTTGCCCATCTGCCCCGCCTCGTAACATATTAAGTAAACACGAAAGCATTACAAACATAGGTAGACATAGCTAAGATGATCTGTACGAATTAATTATACGTTTTCACTAAATTAACTGATTTCTATTCGAAACTGATTATAACACTATAAAATCTATTGGTGTAAGCATGCAACACGATATTTACAAAATTTCCAAATACCGTTCCAATCAGTGTGTCATATTTTCAAGAGATGTGGGATTAATCCGGGTACGATTATGCAAAACTTTGTGTTTGCTGAGCATCCGCAAATTTCACGGTGTTAAATAGCGTCAGACCCGGGCGATCGTACGATGTAGTAAATAAGCACAACCAAAATTCGCTGCTATTGTAATCATTGAGATAAAAAGGTTGTTATTCGTAATAATAGATAAAATAAGGCCATTACGCCTAAGTACATGGACTATGCATATGTCCAAACAACTATGCTAATATTCCCAATGCCAGACTAAGTCATGTAAAACAAAAGCCCTGTTCTTCTGGTGCTACAATATCCTTCTTTAGCTATTTATTGCAGATTTCATAAAATTTTTTAGACATCTTTGATTTTTGCAACAGTCAGTAACGCATATGAGACTCAAAAATACGTATATACGGTAGTAAACATCCAAATGCTTCAAATTTTACCCACACGGCACTTCAAACCGCCTGCTCTATCCCGCGCGCTAACCGCGGTCGACTGGCGACAGTTTCAACCTTGGTGGGCATGGTCATGTTTAAAAGCTCAAGCCAAATCGCTTCTAAGTAATCCATCGTATGTTGTGTATATCAGGTTGAATAGGTTCCATTTGAACATACACCGCAGCTACCCGTATGGTTAAAACAGCTGCTACAATCATCCATCTTGTGATTTGTTATCATAAGCTGAAGGTAAACAATTTCAACAGGGTTAAGGTGAAAAATTTTTTAACTTGAAAACTTTTTAAACCGGAATGTCGGTTTCTGCTTGGATTTCCTTCTTGTCGGACCCGGAACGCGATTTTCGCTGGAACCTGAATTACAGTGACTGATGGTTATCAATGTAGGATGCACTATGTCAAAAACTAGGCTTCGACTGATCAAATTCAAATTAAGTTCAAATGTTTTATTACCAAGCTGGGAGTTCTGCGTTTTTCGAGCAGGCAGCCAGGGGTGCTAATTCAAGACGACTGTGTTTGTTTTCTCAGTTACTTTTCAGAACAATATCGATTTTAGTAACATTTGTTCTAAAATATTGCACCGCTGTCTTTATTGCTCACGATGCTTAGACTTTGGTCAAGCTTCTGTGAAAGCCTTCAACTCAAAGCCAGTTTGGAATTAATGTGTGCCAAAGACCTCACTGAAAGCATTTTGAATCACAACCAAGAGCAGTTTCTTCTGAGTTTGCCAAACCGGTGTGGAGTTGGGGCCTTCCCCGCTGTGCTACCCCGCGTCTGCACCCCTCCCCGATTCGACCCCATATTAATTTTGAATCGAGGTGCCACATCAGTTCGCGTGGGTCCAGGGAAAATCCAGTATCATGATCATGCGCTGGCACACCAGTCGTGCCTGCAGATAGCTCTACCAGGCCGATACTCCCTGTAGCGCACTCGGGGAATAATACTGTGTCATCATCTGTATTTGATACATCGATTTCCTGGTTAGCCAAGCCGCTTCGCCATTTCTCGGTGGACAGACAAATGCTTATAAGCCATGTGCAGTTCTTCATGCTCATGCATTGTGTGAACGCCAGCGATAACTCCATGAACTACAGCAATATGAGTTTTATTGGAGTGACTTGTCTGGATGCAGTTATGATATCTTTCGTGCTGATTTTTATTGCTGTCATTCGAAGCGGACGCCAAATGTCTACGTGCACGCGTTAAGAACTGCTGTTCAACTTCATTCTTTTTCGAAACTGTTATGTTATATAATACTCACTGTGTGTTAAGTGTATGGGTACAAACCATTTTAATCGTAGAAATTATTTTAACGCGATTTTGTCATGAATCATAATTTTCCACAACACGTCCACAAGACTTCGCGGTCAAAATTCTGCATTTAGTAATCGCATTTAAACAAACGTGAACATGGACTCCGTGATGTGCTAACGCAATTTGCGTACGCGCACATTGCCTGAATTCACACGGTTTGTCGCTTTCATCAAATCACATGCTGAGTCGCATACATACTCCCGCATTTCTCGTACATGGCATGCTGTGTTCACGGTTATGATTATATAATAGTATACCATTAAAACGCGAATGGAATCCCGTTTTCAAGTGTTCGTTGTTACTAAATTTCGATGCTTAATCGCAAAATTATGAAAATCGCATGCATGTTGGTGTATGGAAAATCCTGCCTAGATAAGGGAAAATTCTAATTTATGTGCGAGCATCACGAACCTAAATTGGGCTCTTGCATTTACCTGGGGTTTATTACCAGGATATATTGCACCCAGGTCATTGCACACATCGACTTCAAACCTGTATATACTGTCTTTTTCTCAGAAGAGACAGTAAACATTACAGGCTTACGCAGAGAGCGAAGCGAGCAAGGATTTATTTGTGGATTGTTAAATTTTAGCGTGTCTGTCCGTCCGGCTAATTGTTTATAAATATCTCAAGAACGAACGAAACTATGAAACCCACACATGGGATCTGGTGGACCCCATCAAGAAAGGGTATTACCTCAAATTTTGCGACCAAATTGAAATGCGTTTTTGTTATGTCTAAACGCAGACATTGTATCAGAAATGTTGCATGTATTTTATGTTCACAACTTTGTTTACCAATACTTTTTGTCAGACTCGTCGATATACAGATATGGGCGCAAAATGGGGACCAGAAGGACCTATTTTAACTTTTTATGTATCATCCTAAACCTAAATTATTAAAATAATTGCTAATTAGCACTATATGTTCGCTTTAAAGGTTTTCAAGGTTTTAATGGAATGATATATTTGATATCTAGGGCCGGTATACCCAGCTCGGCATGGTACTACATTCTCTGGGACCTCAACCCCCGCAAGAATCATGTATGATTTCATTATTTTAAACGTAATGTCATATTTTTGTTAGACAGGTTGTGGAGGGTGCTGAACACGATGGAGCAATTCATTTCTGCGTGTCTGTGACCGATATAGATTTTGTGGAATAATATTGTATCCCATTGATTACGTGATTTTGAACCTAGTGGTTTGATGTTATAATTTGCTGCATTTGTTATTGTAAAGATATTCGAGGATACTGAAAAGGTTGAAGTGATCTATGTGATTGTATCTGTGACCCATGTAGATTTTTTGAATGCTACTGCATCCCATGTCCCTCTTGAGCGGTGGGTGTTTCCGTGATTTTCAACGTAATGTAATTCGTTGCAATTATGGTTATTAAGGTTTTCTAAACTGAAAAGATGAGGTGATTTATTTCACTTTAGCTGTGACCAATATACACTTTATGGCATGAAACTGTATACCCTAGGACCTCACTGATCTACGCATGATTTTGTAGGTTTAAATCCTAATGTTGTAGTTTGTTCAGTCTGGAAATATAAAGGTTATCGAGGCAGTCAAAAATAGTAGTTGATGAGTGAAAAACGTATTTGTGGTTAGAAACATTCCCAATCATATTTTGGCTTACAACAGTCATTTGTAGGTTAAGCGTTTACATATCATATGCGTCAACGATAATGACAAAATAATTCTGCATGATGATGGGTTTCTAAGCCGCATTGTGGCCATGATGATATCAGCCTTTAGCTTGACATAAGCTACAGCTATCTAAGTTTCGCTGTATGTCGGCGAAATGCACCTTTTTGCTGAGCAATAATTAGGTTTGGTTTCGCAATTGTTACGTTGGTCCTACGTATATTATTCAGCTTTGGTACTGGTTTTGCATTTACTTAATCACACCTTTTCTCGTTTCGTTCGAATACCTAAGGAGACAAAGGTTTTAATTGGAAGCTGCTCAAGAGAACCTGTTGCTTAACCGAGACCGACCGAAGTTTCGCATAAGTTTGGTACAGAGTGACCCTTATTTCCGGCCTGTTTCGATTGTGTACTTATCGATTGCAGTTTTTGCATACAACACGGTATTGGCGATGCATATTTTCTTTTTGGAACTAAAGTTAACGCAAAATGTGATCAGTTAGAGGTCGTCAATTATTTGCTAATGCAGTCACACGCAGATCATCATTTGCAAATAAATAGTTTTACTGATGGTTCACGTTTTACCGTCCAATTGCTTCTTCCATGCCAGTTAGCTGTAATTGTCTTAATTTGTATCAGCATGATAATTATAACAGGTTTATAGTCATCTGCCTCGTATAATGTAAATTTAATTTGAAACTATTTATTTTGGGCATAAAAATATGTCGACGATTTAAATATGTATTTGTATTTACTTTACAAATACCGAATATTTCCTCAAGGCACGTTAGAAATATTTAAAGCCTGACTGTTGTCGCTGTATCGAAAATATGCATACCGGCCATATTATTTAAGGCGTCGTTGAATCAGTGTTACTGGAAGACCTGTGCATACTCAGGCTCCATCAACAATGGAATGATATATCTCTTTCTAACAACTTCATATCAGAACTCATATCCTGATCATCCTATTCCGAATGCTTGTGTGACTGCAATATCATCTATATCTATCATTATCTCTGTATATGTATCAAAAATTGACGCTTTTCTTTGACTTGAGCTAAACCATATGATCGAAATTGAATTTATTGTTTTCTATCATGCAGAAAAATTATTTATATACTAAACGGTCAGTGCAGAAATGTAGTTTTCGTTTTGAAATTTGTCGGCTACCACTATTAGCTACGAAATTTGTAAAGGAAAAAATAGCTTATACCCTTTGGATAGAAGTGATATTAAAACCCAGAAGTTGAACTTATATTAATAATTCTACCCTCTGGGTACAATAGATATTAATAAAATATAAAATTTTACTACGCCATATCCAGCAACAGTCGTACGGAGCGATTTTTGTAAACACGTATGAATTTCTTAATGTTGGTAATAAGTTTCATTGTAGATTCATATATTTAAGTCAATTGAAGATGTGAAACGAGTTTTATATTACGTACTATAACAAACCAGCTGCCGTGATGTCACTAGCGACAATAAGCTAAACCCAATATTCTGACCCTGTTCGTTCGTTTTCACCTAATAACATTGTAGTGTACGTATTCGTAGAATTTAACGTCTAAAGCGCACTTATAGCAACTGGTGATCAAAACTAGCATAATATTGTGGTCTTGAATTCAGCGAGCAAAACACTTTGCTTTGGTTTTGAAATGCTACATTGAAGCAAATTTTAGAGTACAATTCACTGCACATACATATGAGAATGTGGTGGAAGACATACAGCGATTTTATTCGGCTGAACGTAATAGACAATTCTTTACTACACTTGCCCATAGTATTCACTTAATACGATTCAGAATATGTATGAAGCTATGGCGCATTATGAATTTTTTGTGTGTATGTATTAATATTGCGTCTTAGGTTTATAGTGATAGTATGTGAATATTTTTCGTTCCACAGAACTTATTAGCGAATCGAACGTGTTGTGATACAAATAGTTGGAAAACTTTGAGAGGCTTGAGTAAGTGAAGTGATAAGGTGTCAGCTGTGCATCTAGGATATTCTAAGTAATTACTTATGTATGAATTTACTTACTGTCCGCGGGATTGTTGCTGCGGTATTAAATGTGCTTCACCCTCCACTTGCGTATATATGTATTTTCATTTTGGTTACTTGTCAAAGTAGAAATAATTAATGTAGCGCAATATTTGTTCGTTATTAATGTTGACATGGAGACACCTTTACAGATTGTCATCCGAATTCACAACGCCGGCGACTGCAGCAGCTATTGCTACAAGTGGCCTTCCAAATATTCAGTCCAGTCCGTCGATGATGATTGTTCCTTCTGCATCGGCGGGTGGGCTTCAGTATGTAACTACGAACAATCAGTTGCAAAATCATCACGTTGCCTTGTATGTCGATGATCCACATCTACAACAGCCTTCAACGCATTTAAAACCAATCGAGACTACTACTGCTAACAATAATACGCACATGATACCAGCTGTAAGGTGCGATGGTATTGATAACAGACAAGAATTCAACACTGGTAATAGTAACCACAGCGGCGGTGCCATACCTACCCCTGATACTAAACTATGGTGAACACTATAAAAGATAAACAATAAGTTACTGTCGCGCAAAATGTGCTCACAATATTGTTAGCACCAACTCTGTTTCAAACTGCAGTTACTGATAACGGTTTTATCTGTAGCGCTCATTTTCTAGGTCGCTTCTGAGAAGTCGGTTTACCAACTCCTGCTACATTTCCACAAGTACAATACTAAAATTGTCTTCCAAATTGCTATTTTATAGAAAACATGTATGTTTTGTGAAACTTACACGAATTAACGAAGTACAATCGGCTAACATTATCTCAATTTTTGGGAACATATGCAAAAATTATCGAATTTTCTCGTTTTTGTTGAAAATTTGGTGCTTTTTTCAAAAATTGATACAGTGTCGCCCTCTTGCTTTCAGGAAGATGTGTATGAATTCGGCGTTTTAATTTTATTAACCGAGCTTATTCACAGTGCACAGCCAAATTTTTGTCAAAATAAGCAGTAAATGTATCTTTTGAAGAAACATGAGGTTCACATACTACAACGTAAAATCTGTTTTCACTGATTGACATCCTTAAAAAATTTTGGAAGCGGGAACGCTAATATAGTAGTAATTTTTTAAAGTTATGAATTTGTTTATCTATGAAAATGAAATTATATGCAGACAACTACTTCCCGTCATTAGTCGCAGATATTACCGTTTTATACTGCTTGTTGATTCTAACTCTATGCTGTGTTATAACGTCATTTAATAATTTATAATGTTGTAACTGTGTGTTGTTTTGTCTATGTTTGCATGTGCCGGATGGACATCAATGCATATTAACTAAGAATTTATGATGAACCCTTGAAGAAGCGTGTGGCACTCTTGTCTCACTATACTTATGCGCTGTGGGTTTAATTATGTACCTTTGATATCACTCTGTCATGAAGTACGTACTGTACCGTATAGGATTATTTGATGAAAATTAGCCGGTTTTTTGGCACTACCTTTTTTAAGAAGTTGAAACTCACTAGTAAAATTGCTGTCCACGTGATTCAAATTAACGTTTGTTATCTTCAAATCTAGATAATCAGCAAGTTCTATTTTGCTGTTGTTGCTACCCCAGACGTGAGCTCTCTTGAGGTTTGTGCTATGTTTAATGCAATTTTGTATCACATGCGACCGAATATTTATTGTAACTATTCAGTGACGTGTGTCAAATATGATTTATGTTACATCTTTACATGCAGTACCCGTAATATCAACAAAATTTGTTAAGATTCTTTGGTTTCATTGCCCAGTTAGCTGTTCTAGCATTACTTACTGCGTTAATCCTTTGCACAGGGGTCAAATTGTATGAGACGGATCACAAGATCCAAGGTCTCCCTCTGGTCGCTTTCCTTCTACCGCTATGTCGTTTGACACTCCAGCAACTATGTCCAATGATACACGACGAACATGGCCAAACCATCGTAATCTCTCTTCTTTTAGCTTGCTCTGAATCGGCGGTATAATAATACACTGTCTGATTTCGTTTCTTATTCGATCATGCCGTTTTCCCTAATGACTGCCGTGGTATTTTTATTTCCGTTGTGTGAAATTATTGTTCAGCTTTGGCGGTCGATGATTTGCCTGATGCGTCCTAAAGAGAAAAAGTATGGAGTACCATGTAGTACACCTTGGATTTGAGCCTCACTGTTTGTCGGTGATCACAGAGCACTCTGCTGACTGACCGCCATTTATGCCAAGCTGGTGATAACCGCCCGCAGATCTTGCTGCGATCTAATGTGTTTACAGCACAGAACTCAGGTATCTAACCGGTTATCTGTAAGCAGACAGTCATTGTCTCTCGACAAGGATTCTGTGTTGACTGCTGCAGACGTTGGCATTTTTGGTGTTCAGTTGCGTACCAATATTGTTCTACTTGTTTTTTCCTAAATTGCATCTGCTGCTGCAGATCATGTTTAGTGGAAGCTAGCATCATGTCAGCAATTAGTAGGGCCCACGGAATTTCTTGTTGTAACTCCTTTTTTATTGTGTTCATCATAGTGATGAACCGAAGAGACGATAGGGCTGAGCCCTGATGCATACCAGCTTTAGCTTGAAACCTTCTTGAGACGCCAGCAGCGCAGCTAACCCGGCTAATGGTGTTGTATAGATGTTGTACTTGTTTTTGAAGATAGGCGCTTTGATGTTTTTGGCCCAGTCTGCAGAGGTATGCCTTCCTTTTAAGATCCTGTTGAAGAGGATGGTCAGCCACTGGTTACTAAACTAAGTTATTGCCTCTAGTTTACGGAAATCTACTGGAAGTTCGTCTGGACAATGGGCATTTTCGTTCTTCAATTCTTGCTTGTGCAAACTCTTTCTGCCTAATGTCCTACTCAACACCATTTACACCCAGACCATCTGGAATTTCTGGGTGGTGGAACGCGATGTTGGATATTTTGTTGAAGTGTTGACGCCAGTACTCCATTTTGGGTTATTTGTCCAGCTGCCTCTTATCGTCTGCATTCTTGACTAATACGTAATGGTCAATATCAATTGACGCCTGTGTCGGGCTTTTACTAGGCGATCTTCTATTCGACTCCATTTTCGTCCATTGTTTGGTACTGTAAATCATCCTAGGCAGACTTTACCACTGCCATAGTTGCTTTCGCTGCTCTTTTGGTTGTCTTGTACCCATCCAGATTGTCATCTGTCTGCTGTTCACGCCATCGCTTGAATGCCTGCTTTAATGCTTTAATTATTTGTTGAGCTTACTCATTCCACAACTAAATGTGCTTCTCTATACGTTGCCTGCCTGGCATTGTTAGGCCTAGTGTTATTTTTGGACCCTGTCTGCTTTGCACAGGTTTCATTGATGCTGCCTTGCAATGTCGTTAGTTAGTAGGTTTAGTGTCTGGAAAGGCTACTCTTTGTCGTGGTAACTTCCACCATTTGATCTTTTCTGGTGCACTTTTGGTGTCTTTTAGGGCTTCCATTTTAGCTTCAAATGAGCGAACAACTGGTTGTGTAGTGGCTCCACGCAGTCGTAGGGTATGAATTTGGTGTCAGTTGCTGCAGACAAAAATGGCGACGCCGCAGCAAGATGTAATCGATTTGAGTGTCCCTGCCTCCACCGCTGTAAGTGATCAGATAACTTACTCGCTTCTTGAACAAGGTGTTGGTGATTGTAAGTTCTGATGACTGTGAAAAATCTATCATTCTTTCGCCATCCTCATCGCGTAGTCCATACCACTTGCCACTATGGTATTTCTAGCGATTATTCTGTGCACCAACGTGACCATTTGATCGTCACCAATAACAACGAAATCTCTGTAGCAATGTGGCCTTCGAGTAATTGCTATTCAGCATCTGCGCAGTATATTCTGATATCGTTTATATCCTGCCTGTTGCGATACCCGTGGCAAATGATGCGCTTCTATCTTAGTACACTGGACTTCTGCAATGCTGTTGCGAAGCTTTTGACATTCGACGGTTGCCACGTCGCTCTCACAAGACCTGCTATCTTTGTAGATTAGCTTATATCCTCTGCCCATTTCGCAACCACCTTTCATTCTGTTTCTTACAGACATGCGTTTAACTTTGCGCTGCTTAAGTAAAGTTAATTCAAAACGCAGCATACGATATGTTGCTCTTTATTTGGATGATTTGGATAGCTTCTTTAGACGACTCCGTCCTTTGAACCGGCAGCCTTGGCTCAATTGTCGCAGTGGTGGGAAGGAACTATTGCGCGTCGCTTCTGTGGGATCTTTCGGAGACCTTGATAGACTGTCTACATGTTGATTTGCAACTTTAATACTGATCGGCCTGTCGCCGAAGTCTCACGTCATACACCATTATCCGCGGTGGACGTAACCCTTGTCTCAACAGACTGGCTGCTGGGCGACAGCTCGTGATAAAAGCTGGGGCGTGATGCCCAGAGTATGTGAATGCTGAGTACCATGCTGCCGACAACCGGATAGGCGCATGAATTGGACTACGTGGAGCCGCCCAGTCTATTTTTATATAGCACTATTTCGTACAGCGGTTAGCCTTTCGCATTCCTGTTTGCTGCAAGGTATCTCCTGACACTTAGCTGGAGAGATTGTATGACCATTCAGTCTAATCCGAACCTATGTGTTACCAATGACTCCTGACTTAGTTGGAGCAAGCATATTTTCCCCTGCTGGGTGTTATCCTTACGAGGACTCACACCACGAACAGACCTTGAGACTGTCACTGTCGAAAAATCGCTGAATTCACATATGTTACATCCAAGGGCCCTTTGTGATGCATTGACAACTTCATCTAATAAGTAAATAATTGCATTTTAAAGTAACATTTATGGAAAACTACGGTTCTTTTCCATTATTCCCCCAGCCAGCGTTTGCCCAAAAAATGGTAAGATTCTGGAATTTGGTATTTTTGTAATCCTCGAGGTCTCCTCTGATAATTTCAACCAAAAAATTTAATTTTTAAAATTTTAGATTTTTGGGCGCCAAGGGTCCCTCTCGGGGACCCAAAAAATTATTTTCGTAAAATTTGGATTTTCACCCTTACTTTTGCGGCGGCTTGACGAGCTGAACTGAATGGTGTTGTTTATAACGGGGCTCGACAACCGGATCCTAAGTTATGGCGTAAAACCGTTCATTTGCTGAGTCTCTCAGCCTTCGATAGTTTTAGCCATAACTTAGGATCCGGTTATCGGATCCCTTGAAATATAACACCATTCGATTCAACTCGTCAAGCCGCGTCAAATCCAATTTTTAAGAAAAAAATTATTTGGATTTCCAAGGGGGGACTCTCGGAACTCAAAAAAATCTCAAATTTTAAAAATTCGATTTTTTGGTTGAACTGATCTGGGGAGGTCTCGAGGATCACAAAAATACCAAAATTTCCAGAATCTCACCATTTTTGGTCAAACGCGGGCTGGGTTGATAATGGAAAAACCAAAAGTACGTCTGCAGACCGAATTGTTAGTCACAGTGTTTGACAATGTGTCAGTTATGTGGTACAACCGGCTAGGTTACCCAAAGTACTTGCTTGATAAATGTAGTCCGTCACAGAGATCTACAGTCCCCAATTCTAGTGGTAGATTCTCAATTGACTGACAAATACTGGATACAACACCGCTTGTATTTAATTTGCAATGTTTGTGCAGTTAACCAAGTAATTTTCATGTTTTGTTAAATCTTAGATTTTTGTAAAGTATTTGTTTGTATGCCATAACGCCGGTTGTGATGTCCAAAGTCGTATGTTCAATCTCGTCAGATACTAAGTCCTTAAAGCCAAAAATCTGTTTGCACACATTCTTCTGCATACCAGCGAACATTTACATGCATTCCGTAAAATGGAATCGGTTTTTGGTATATAGAGATTTACAGTCAGGTTTTTAACCTCATGGTCATGCGGTGATGTACAAGTGAGCGTCTGTGGCATGTCCATTAGTGCCACCTTCGACAAAAATTATATTCTTCTCCTAATATAGAAATGTAAAAAGTGACTCTAGTAGTATTAATTTTGTTAGTCAGTAATAGGTATTACAGTTACTCAATAAGCGTGTGTTACTATTATCACGTTTATATAGTTAGAACAACCGGCCTCTCTCTACCGTTGTAAATGATCTAAGAGCCTCATTTTCTGCGTTTAATGAGTTATGTTCATCCGTGTGAATAATATGAATATGTTTGTCGTTCTAGTCCCGTGAAGAGGTGTACGTTCGCGATTGAACAGAGTAAACGAATATCTGTTTGTACCACTACTTTCGTTTTCAGAATGCCGGTATGAGGTGAAAATGAATGTGGTCGATAAAATGTCTCACTCTCATCTGGCGTTGATGTCCTCAACCGAAATGACTCCAACTGTAGCAGAGAGGTCTACTTACACTGGAAATTGTCTTATGTTCTCGTGGGGTCAACGTTGTCAGTCAAATCTTCCATTACTCCTTGACCTATTATTAAATTCGTGATGCAGTCTTTTAATTTCTACGCTTAATGCCTCACGCTTATCTCCAACTGGTTCAGAAATACTAGCACCAGTAGCAATTTTGACAAATGAAATTCGTCTATCCTGTTTGAGTGTTAATTGGTATAACATAGTTTGTTGTGTGTCTATCAACCCTTTGAATGAGTTCTTAATTGCGTTTATCTCATTATTTTGGGTGTTAGTGATCGCGGATGCAGAGTACGTGCTTCGTAATCTAAGCCTTTTCAGCCAATTTAATGGCTTCTTCGAGTGACTTAAGTTCTTTCAACGGTACAAACATTTTAATTCTTTTGTAACATTTCTTTTATCACGTTACACTTCAATGAAAAAGTCGCATGCAAATGGTTCACGTGTAGGTTGATCAATTCCTGACAAAGCACCATGTGCCAAAACTTTTATGGCTTGTCCGAAGTCACATACAGCTTCGGTTGTAAGTTGTTCTTCGGTTTTTACTAGTTCGTTGCGTTTAAATTTCTCCCCTTCGGGTGTTTGTAAAAGCTCAAGTAATTTGGTAGTCAGCAAGGTAATTCTAAGTATAACTGTTGAGTAACTTGGCAGCACTAACCAAAATTGAGCAATCCGTTTTGAATGCTTGGCCAATTTAACTTCCAACCCACTGCCGAATAATAACAAAGTATTCGGGTGTCCCCAGAGCAGAAAACGTACTAATAATAGCGATGGTCGACGAAGTTAGACAAAAACGATCCTTCAACCGATGTATCAGTAGATTATATCCCAGGAACCAGCCGAAACAATTCGCCGCAGTAAGGCCACATTTCCATTCAACTACACGGAAAAGTCCGTTCTCAAAATAGTATTATTTCGCCATTATTTTTAATTATGTAGTAATTTGTGAAAAGCATTCACCACAATATTATTGCGCAAGCACATGCTTGTTGGTGGCGTGAAAACAGAAATTGTGTTTTACTAAATTTTTTAAATGATTTTGCCTATGTGGCGCTCGTTGTTTGCCAAGATTGTAACTAACCGATAACGGTCACTATGTGTACCGACTGCTAGTTGATGACACTGGAAAAACAGTGCATAAGTAGAAACTCATATTACTCAGTAAAGCATGATACACTCTGTGCTACCTATTCATTTATAAGATTAATGATACAATTATTATTATCGCGCAAGTACATATTTTTGCGTTTAAACTTAGTACTGAGCTTAATATTTAAGAAGGCTGCTCTTCTTATCATGATTAAACATTTGGCGGTTACTTCAAATAACTTCGTCTGCGTATATATATATTATGTAATTAGACTCGCTAACAGAGTTTAATCTTACCTTCTAGCGCGCGCATAGTATTTTTCTGTAACAGGTATAATCAAGCTACGAAATCTTTGTGCGACACTTTGCCCATTCATGAAGGCCGATGTTTTTGTGACTACGATCAATTTGCCCATCATCGTGGACGACATACATCGAAGGTTGTGCTTAATCAAAAATCAACGAATCTCTTGACTAACTCTCTCATATCTAACTTTGCCAGTTGACATTTGCGCTTGTTCCACGCTTTGTACTAACTGAGATTTTGCCTAACGTGTGCGCACTCGCATTCTTATTCCTTCACTTTGCGACGTTCCTTAATCATCCGAGCAACATCTCCCAGATAGCGCAACGGCCATTCGTATGCCGTTTTCACCAATGCAACCGACCTTCGATCAGTGGCATTGCCTTGAGTTTGTCATACACAAACTACCCTGGGAATTAACATGTTGCGATTTAAAATAAATTGTCGTACATGTCTTTTGTATGTGCGACGCTTTTTGAAAGCAAACCACTCTTCGCAACTGATATATAAAGTTTCGAACGATGTAGCGTTTATAATGTATAGCCACTTTTTTGTTTCGATAATTCGAATATTAAATCATCGGTGAGCACTAAAATGTACGTGTATTATTGTTGTTTGTTGTCATTCGATTTATTATACTGTGCAGTTTGTTTTTAATTCTTTTGTTCAATGTGTATTTATTTATTGACCGCATGTGCAATTTTAGCTTCGTTAGGCATCCGGACTAAGCTGTTGCATATCACTAAAATGCAAGTATCAAACTTTATTTTTACGCTTTGCAGAGATTAGAATTTTTTGCGAGAATGGTCACAGAGTTAATGAAAGTAAATATAGTTAAACCAGCGCGAAAGCCGAACCGCTTCGCGCCGGTAGTATGGCAGAGTGGGCCTGCGGCCCCCGTTTTCCGGAAAACAGTATTTTTTAAGTTATGACATTTGTAAAAAATACAAACTTACTCTGTTTTTCATCCCTTGTTTGGTATGTGTTAAAATAGCGAAAACAGTATCATACCCTTACGGATATGTCAAAATGTCGAAAACAGTATCATACCCTTACGGATGTGTCAAAATGATAAAAACACTATTATACCCTTATGGATGTGTTAAAATGTCGAAAACACTATTATACCCTTATGGATGTGGTAAAATGTCGAAAACACTATTATACCCTTATGGATGTGTTAAAATGATGAAAACAACATTACCCCATTACAGATGTGTTAAAATGTCGAAAACTGTATCATGCCCTTACGATGTGTCAAAATGTCGAAAACAGTATCATACCCTTATGGATGTGTCAAAATATTTAAAACAGTATCATAAGATTGTTTAAAAGGAGGTCCCCCAATTAGGGGTACATCCCATTTGCAAAAGTTCGTCGATACTTTCGGCACGTCTTAAAGAAATGAAACAAAAAAGATTGTCAAAATCCATGAAGCAGTTGAAAAGTTACATCATGAAAACCAATAAAATGACACTATTTTTTAATTCAAAGAGGAGAAGTGTTGTGAAAAGGCGTAGGGGATGCCCAAAAATAGTGTCAGTGCATTCACATATTCGATTTCCTACCCGACAAAAAACCGCACAAAAATCCATAAGCAGTTTCAGAAGTTATGATTAAAAATATGTGACCAATCCAAAACTTGGGACACACACATACAGACATACGGCGGTTATATTATAAGATAAAGGGGGGTCCCCCAATTAGGGGTACATCCCCTTTGCAAAAGTTTGTCGATACTTTCGGCACGTCTTAAAGAAATGAAACAAAAAAAGTTCGTCAAAATTTATGAAGCAATTGAAAAGTTACACCATTAAAACGTATAAAATGACACTATTTTTTTCAGGGGCCGTCTAAAACAGGTGCCCAGAAACACCGCTCCGATTCCACGAATTACATCAACAAAAGCATCAGCAATCAACAAGAAGCGCTACATAGAAGATGACTGCATGAAGACGCGCTCGCGGCAGGACCCCACATGCCCCAAAAAAAATCAACGAAAGAACCCGCGACGACCGCCCCCCATCGAACCAGAGCTCCCCGCTAAACATTGCTAAAAAACAAGGCCTCTCCGCTTCCCAATTGTGGCTTCGGTTACGACATAAAATGAGACGAGTGATTTACTAACAGTAAGGAACCACTTATATACAGAACATGTACAGTGACACGTATATTTGATTGTCCAATAGGAATGTTACAGCGAATATGAATAATGACACGTATCAATAATCAGTCAATCAGCGGCGAACAGCACTTCTGCCATTGAGTCTGTTTCGAATCCTTCAATAACCCAAGACCACGTCAGCTTGGAAGCATCTCGTATGGATCCTGCCGAGCGTCGCACATGGCTGAGGTTAGGGGTCGTCGTTGAGTATTTGAGGGCCGTCGTAGAACTCCCAGAGTGCTGCCACATACATTACTGGCTTTGCCATTAATGTGCCCATGCCCTACACTACACTGCGCAGCCCTCGTTTTGGCATCTCCGGTTCATTCTTAGAACTAATCTCACCGTTCTGAGCGACGGATTACAAACCGGAACGACGAAATTAAAACCAAAACCCATTCTGAAATATTCGACTTTAGTATAAATTTTAATATTCGGTTAACTGAATTAAGCAATGGAATTTTGTTCCTTACACTGTGCTCTCCAAACTGGGGGGTTGGGGCCCCTGGCATATTATGGTTCCCCCTTGTTTCAGAACAGGTGCCCCTCTTCATGCCCCCCTGGCAAAAGTTTGGGCTCCCCCCGGTTTACCGCCTATTCGAAAATTTATTGTTTCCAATCGGTCCAAAGTACATAAAATTTGTACTAAAATTCTGTTCTGAAGCCAAAAATTTCGCCAATTTTGTCGAAATTTGTTTATAAATAGCTTTTTCTCTCCATCAAAATCGTTTTGGCAGTATTTCTGACACGATTTTTAACCGATTTCTCTTGGCAAAATGCCCCCTGGCAAAATCGAGCACCCCGGTTCGGAACCAGGGGCCCCTGGTTCATATATACGTACCCCCTGGCAAAATTTTTAAGCGAATGGAGAGCCCAGCTTACATATTCTGTTTTCTCTTTAATCTGCAAGCGGAGTTGTTTTCTCTGGTAACACTGTGCACGACGTAAATTTCACGCCCTTATATGCTCCAATTCGACCTGGGAACCTGCAGATTTGATCCCCAGGGTGCTTTTTAAACTGCTTGGACGAGTTACGTATATGTGTGTGAGATGTTCGTGGAACTGGCAGCTCATGGCTAAACATGCAATTTTGCAAGTATTTTATAAGCTGTTTACTAAAAAATCTCACTTGGTATTTTTTGGCTCTCCGTTTGCTAAAAATTTTGTCAGTGAATATGAACCAGGGATCTAAGATTTTGTCAGTAGTATTCTAAAATAGAGCTGCAGCACAGCGGTTTTAAATCTCGAAATTATCAAAATTTAGCAATTTTCAACTGAAGCGGTACGGAAATTACAATGCTAATACATTGCATCAAAACAATGAACACGTGACCACAACACGTGAAATTCTGATATGATAAATGCACGTGTACATCCGCCCACATCTGATGCAATCCTATCTTCAGCTTGCGCGCTTTCTTGTATATATATATCTATACCTGTACATTTTCCTTAGTGAATCGCTTGCTTCATTAGTGTAACCATGCACTCTACACGAATCATACTGGTGAACCCGGGCCATCTTCTGAATCGATCGACGATTGTGAGGAGACAAAATTGACCATTCGAATACGGGACTGACCCAGCTATGTCGACGTTCATATGAGTGAATCGCCTGTCCGTACGCGGAGTACTCACTTTCCAAATTCCCCATGTTCATGTGATTTTCCGCCATGTCCATCTTCCTTTGATTTTTGTTTACAAATTGTTTTTTTATGCATTAATTACCACTATCAGGAGTGCATTAGGGAAGAGTATGACAGTTCCCTGCACTCATATATATACTCGTATTTGATGATACGGGCGTTGTCGGCCTGGCCCCCAGTTTCTGGGGAGGGGGTAGCTCGGATCCCCGCAGTTTTTTTTGGGGGGGGGGGTAGGTCAGACCCCCTCCAATTTCTATTGGTTAGTCGATTTATAAGTAGCTGTCTATAAGCCGACCCACCCAGAAATTTGAAAGAAGGTCCGACCGACACCCCCAAAAAACAAAGACTGGGGAGGGTCTGAGCTACCCCCTCACGAACTGGGGGGTCGGGGCATCTCGACCGCCCCCAGAAACTGAAGGGGTCAGGCCGAAAGCGTTCGTATCATCAAAAACGGGCTAACGTGTGAGTGCAGGGAAGTGTCATACTTTTCCATAATGCACTCTTGCCATTATTTATAATGCTACAATATCGCTTTATAACTTGAAAATACATTTATGGCACTAAAAATACATTAAAATATGGGAATATTTAGTATTTTTAAGCAAAATTTATTACTTTCACTTTGAAATTTCCCCGAGAATGAACATGGGCCCCCGAAGTTCCCCCACACTTTTCGGAGGGCTGTGGACAGGCCAGTCATTTGTAGTTCTTTAATTTGCGCTTACAGTATATCAATCTTGATCGTATAGATTTTATCTACGAAGGGACTTTTTCTGAGTCTCATGGAGAGTTTTGTATTGTTTCGGGCAATATTGTGTTAAATCTTGATCGGCAGGTTATCTTACCGGTAATCTTAACGGGGTCCAATCCGATAAATTTCGCACAACAGCAACACAGATCAAGGTTCCAATTGTGTGGGTGGGATAATTAGCCGGTTTTGAACATCGGCTTGTTTCTTTTAGAACATCGTCGTGCTAAAATAACATTGAGAAACGGCAGCAACTCAGAACCTAGGACGATGCGGCAGTGTGAGACTCATGGAGCAATTGTTTGAACTTAGGGGTAGTTGTTGCTGTGACTACGTGCTCGGGCAGACCGTTCCACACATTGATGACGCGTTGGGCGAAGAAGTAGTGTCTACAATCAAGGCGAGCAGTACGACGCGCGCGTAACTTAAGGCTATGTTGACGTGGTCCCGTGATTGCAGCTATTGCGTCCATGTAATAGCTTATGTACCATTATCACATCTGCACGTAGTCGACGTTGGTCCAGTGTCTGTAAACCCAGAAGGCGTAGACGCTGATCAGATGGTAGCTCTCACAGATTAGGTATCAGTATGGTTGCTCGCCGCTGGACTCGCTCGATAATGGCTACGTCTCTGGAGTAGTGCGGACTCCAGGCCGTACTGGCATAATCGACTTTAGAACGAACAAGAGCAAAGTAGAGAGTTAGAAACGTGTGTTTATCCCAATATCGCCACGTTCTTGCCATTAGTCGCAGCACATTGTGGGCGGCGGCAGTGACACGAGCACAATGAGCAGACGCCTTAAGATTGTCAGAAACTATCACTCCAAGGTCTGAGACAGATTGCTGAACGGGGAGCAAAATGTTCAGAGTGTAAGACTCATTTGTATTATGACAGCCAAAGTGCATAACTCCAAATTTTGTAACGTTGAACTCTGACAACCATAGCTTTGACCATTCCCAAATTGATGCAAGATCACCTTCTAGACCCATACTGTCAATCCAGTGGAATACCCGATGGATACGTCGCATTAGTTTTTTGTCGTCCGCGAACATCCATACCTCACTGAAGACGTTGTCGTTTAGATCATTGATATAGAAAAGAAACAGAACAGGACCGATGACAGACCCTTGTGGAACTCCAGACAACACAGCGGCAGGATCCGACGTATAGCCATTGATTACTACACACTGCGTCCTATCTTTGAGGAAAGCTCCAACACAACCAAGGAACGGTTGGTCAATCCCATACCTACTTAATTTCAGCAGGATGCGTTTGTGTGGTACGCGATCAAAAGCTTTCTTTAAGTCAAGATAAACGACGTCTGTCGAATCACCGTCGTGAATTATAGAAGTCAAAGAGTTTAAGTAGTCAATGAGTTGTAATTCGATGGACTTTTTGGGAACGAATCCATACTGCGACGTATTCCAAAGCTTTCGTTCAACGGAAAACGCTACCAATTTGATGCGAATGATTCGTTGCATCACCTTCCATACACACGAAGTTAAGCTTATTGGACGGAAATTACTAGCTTTGTGCTTTGATCCGCTTTTATGTATAGAGCAGGGAATAACCGGAACCAAAATTTACCGGAACCGGAACCAGCAACCGGAACCGTCCATTTAAACCGGATCCGGAACCGGAACCTGGTCTTCGAAATTTATATATAGTAAAACAGATGATGGAAGAAATAAAGGTATGGTGGATTTAAAATGCATTAAAAATAACTTTTACATTAAAGTTAATGTATTGCGATGGTATTATTGCTTTTCTGAAACTTTAAAGAGACTGAGGAAGCTAATAATGTTTATTTATCGATCAAATATGTCGGTTTTTGGACATTCAGAGCAAAAAAATGTCTTCCACTATACACCATTGCGTATACTGCGTCAAAACGAATGTGCTTAAAAAGCTTGGAGCGTGGAATACACACTTTCGCTCTGTCTCCAGTCGCTTCCCTTTACTACACATACGTTTGTTGCATGTTCTTCTGTAGGGAACTTAAAATTATTGGTTTATATGATTCTAAGAGAAAATAATAGATAGAAGGTAATTTTCTGATCAGTGGTCAGAGACACTGTTTAGGCTTTCGTTGGACAAACAGTGCCCGTCAGTTAGATCATAATGATGATAACTTTATAATCAGAATGCTATAAATGAGACACATTGTGATGCTGCTCGCACAGTTTCAATAAATACAGTTCATTGCCAAGAAAGCAGTTTCTAGCTGCGTTGCAGATAACGTTAGTTTACTTCAATTTAGACTGATTTACCAAGTTTACAAGCACACTGGCGGGTGCTTGACGCAATTTATGTTAGCCGAGCATACCCCAAGTATTTCTGCGTAAGCCATACTCTGTTACCGAGTTGGACCGGTTAATTCAAACGTATCCCACAGACTTCTGGATGTGTAAACTAGCTGCTACAGGCATCGACCTGGCTTTGATTTAACAAACTCCTGCAGGTTATTATGAAAAATTCCTGCTCAAATTATGTGCCCTACTTACGTTTCACACGGCTAATTGGTTAGTTAATCTTTTCTTTTGCTTGGTTGTATTGGAGCTTGATCATTGTATAATATATTACATATGTTTGGATTACAGGATGAAGCAAAAAACGTGGAAAATTTCAAACAAAATTTTTAAACCGGAATTCCGGTTCCGGTATGGTTTTTGCCCTTTGCCGGAACCGGAACCGGAACACGATTTTCGCCGGAACCGGAACCGGAATTCCGGTTACTCCCTGGTATAGAGGTGAGGTTGTTAGACATCAGGATAGAACTTTGATAATACGTTTTCAGCTAAAACTAGGGGGGTTTTACACAACAGTAAATAGATGCTAAACATAAAACAAGGTTGGATCCGATGTTTTGCCGGTGAAGCCATTCATGTATCCTTATACGCTGCGGCTAACGGTGTGTTATTCGAAAAATAGTTTGCCGCTCTGAAACCTACCATTCTTGAGGCTTATGCATTCCTCGAGCAATAGTTCTGTGAAAACACTAAGCATCAGACGAGGTACTGGTATAAACATTTTAATAGCCTGCACTGCACACGCATAAACTTTCATACAGTGTCAGCATCTGTAATGTCGATCAAGAAGACAATTATTTCATGTTTGGTCAACGTCATTCGCATGATATTATCCAAACCTTGTTTTACTTGGGAGGTCTCGACCGTCAGGCCGGCTCGCGAGATTGGAGTTGGTCCGGTCCGGGGATTGTTAATACAAAAAATACTCCGATATGTACGGTCGCATTATATTTGGCATATATATGCATTACATATCATATAGGTACTTAGTGCTGCAGTAACTCCGTTAGTATACATATACAAACGCATAACGGAGCCTACAAGCTGCATTGCACGGTATATAGCCAAATAAAATTACAAAACATGTGACCTGCTAGATAATTATCGAAAAATTCGTGGGTATAATTTTTTTGGGGGGTTATTCTGTTGCTTCTCCCCAACCGCCCCTTTGAGAAACCCGGTTTTCGTTTGTTAGCTGTATTTGTAAATCCTTCGAATTGTGTTGGGAGCTACTTTTAATTGTATACTGTTTCAGGCTGACAAAGATCAAAGAAATTTTGAGCGATTGTTGGAATTGATTCGCCAAAGTGGCGAGGTACGTACGAATCTTTTTTATTAAGAAAATACTTGAACGCACATTTAACCAGCAGAGACGAGTTTCGCGCAATTATATAGATATTATCAATCTTAACTTGGCAAATGAGTGTCCCAGATTTTTTACTCCTTTTGAAGCCGTCGTTAATTTTCCTAATTTCTGCTCCTGTTAAACTATATCAAACTTGTTTACCGAATATTTACTCTTGTTAAATTTGTTTAAGTGTCCTGTATTTCTGCTCCTGTTAAACTATCTCAAAGTTGTTTACCGAATATTTACTCTTGTTAAATTTGTTGAAGTACTTAGCCTATGCTTGGCTAACATAAATTGCGTCAAGCACCAGCCGGTGCGCTTTAAACTTTGTAAATCAGGTGAAATTGAAGTAAAGTAACGTTATCTGCAACGCAAGCAGAAACTGCTTCCTTGGCAATGAACTGTATTTATTGAAACCGTGCGAGCAGCATCACAGTGTGTCTCATTTATAGCATTCTGATTAGAAAGTTATCATCATTATCATCTAGCTGACGGGCACTGTTTGTTCAACGCTAGCTTAAACATTGTCTCTGACCACTGATCAGAAAATTACCTTCTATTATTTTCTCTTAGAATCATATAAACCAATAATTTTAAGTTTCCTACAGAAGAACATGCAACAAACGTATGTGTAGTAAAGGGAGGCGACTGGAGACAGAGCGAAAGTGTGTATTTTACGCTCCAAGCTTTGTAGGCACATTCGATTTGATGCAGTATACGCAATGGTGTATAGTGGAAGACATTTTTTGCTCTGAATGTCCAAAAACCGACATATTTGATCGATAAATAAACATTATTAGCTTCCTCAGTCTCTTTAAAGTTTCAGAAAGGCAATAATACCATCGCAATACATTAAGTTTAATGTAAAAGTTATTTTTAATGCATTTTAAATCTACTATACCTTCATTTCTTCCATCATCTGTTTTACTATATATAAATTTCGAAGACCATGTTCCGGATCCGGTTTAAACGGACGGTTCCGGTTCCGATTATTCCCTGCTATATTGCGAACGAAAACGCTGAATTCGATATTTTAGTGAGTGAAATAATGACGGGTATTGTTACGACTGAAAAAGCATTTTTCAATTTATAACAAACTTATAAAGATTGAACAAGTATGCGTTAACCAGTGTTTCCTTGCTTCAGTTCCCGTTTTGAGATTTTTCTAACGTGTATAACGTGCAAGACATCAAATGCGCCCAAATATTTGAATAATTTTCTTTTGAGCTTCTTAATATTTAGGCAGAAAACGACGATGTTGAAGACTATAAAAGCACATCAGGTTTTTGGGCGCTATAAAAATGGTAGTTAAACAGCAACCTGCCAGCATTCGTGTCTATCATGTTGGATCTTTATTCAGAAGCTACCCAGTCGTTCGCACAGCATAGAACTATTGTGTGATAAATATAACCCTGCTGTCCATCATGAAATAAATTTGAGAGAGCCAATGTCTTAAAGGAATACGCTAAAACGCGCATACTTATTATATCCGAGACAGCAAACGGGGATTAAAGATTTACAGATGGCTACGTGTCTTGAAACCCATACGCTACGTGTCTTGCATTTTAATTTTTGCTTTAGGGCAATCGTATTGGAGAATTTGCGAAAGATACAGTTCAGGGTGATTTTATCAACGACTGGAATCAAAGCTTAAAGCAGCAAAGCTCTGGATTTACCATGGTAAGTTTTTTCTTATTGAGTATTGCAAACCGAGCGTTGAATAGACCAACGCAGCGTTATTTGGGTAACTCACGGTTGTCGATGGTGTGATTACTATTGCTGTTGATAATGTAAGTGGTCATGGCTTCTCAATTTGCAGCAGGATTTTTGAAAATGCTTGATTGTTTAATTTTCTATATATTTTATTTCAGGTTGACGTAGCACCCGCATTTGCGCTATTACTTGCACCGAAAGACGACGAAGAAATGGTTTGTATTCGTAAAGCATGCGACGTCACGTGCACGATATTTCAAAAGTTCCTTCGGGAGCAAATTATTGAAACCGTTGATCAGGATAAAAAGGTGGGACTGTTGTGGGTCTATGAGAGTCCGGTTGGCTAGCGAGCGAATAGTCAATATCGAAGACCGGAATTAAAAAGTTTCTTTTTCATCGGTTGAGTCTTGGTTTATTTATATCAAAAATTACTCTTGCTAAAATGTGTACATCAAGGAGCCATTGTTATGTGTTGGGGGCTAGACACTGAACAACTGGCGGATGCTTTCCCGATTAAAGCTGAAATACAGGAGCTTAGGATTCATTTTCGTTAATGATTGAACGACATTGGATACCGTTAGTTTCGTAGTTTTGTTTGAATCTTGATCGATTGCACGAGTGTACCAGACGATGTGTAATACTATGAATACGTAAATGTCTTGATAGCTTAGGTCCACTATTGATTCCAAGTAAGCAGAACCTGTCAAAGAACACAACCACAAGTTAAACCAACGTATGTTTATTCGATAATATTTTAAATATGGTTAATTACTTAGCCGGGATTCTATTTTAACCAAAACGCAGTAGGACTGAGTTTCCGTTCTGTAAGTGAAATTAAATTGTAATTTACAAATATTTACTTGAAGTTTGTTTCAGAGTTTGATGCAAAACGTTGGGTGAATCTAAACGTTATTGCAAAGTTTTTCAGGTCTTGTTTATTCAGGTTTCAAGGTTTTTATATAGTCTGTCTCAGTTTGTTTCAGAGTTTGATGCAAAACGTAGGGTGAATCTAAACGTTATTGCAAAGTTTTTCAGGTCTTGTTTATTCAGGTTTCAAGGTTTTTATATAGTCTGTCTCAGTTTGTTTCAGAGTTTGATGCAAAACGTAAGGTGAATCTAAACGTTATTGCAAAGTTATTCAAGTCTTGTTTATTCAGGTTTCAAGGTTTTTATATAGTCTGTCTCAGTTTGTTTCAGAGTTTGATGCAAAACGTTGGGTGAATCTAAACGTTATTGCAAAGTTTTTCAGGTCTTGTTTATTCAGGTTTCAAGGTTTTTATAAGGTCTGTCTCAGTTTGTTTCAGAGTTTGATGCAAAACGTAGGGTGAATCTAAACGTTATTGCAAAGTTTTTCAGGTCTTGTTTATTCAGGTTTCAAGGTTTTTATATAGTCTGTCTCAGTTTGTTTCAGAGTTTGATGCAAAACGTAAGGTGAATCTAAACGTTATTGCAAAGTTTTTCAGGTCTTGTTTATTCAGGTTTCAAGGTTTTTATATAGTCTGTCTCAGTTTGTTTCAGAGTTTGATGCAAAACGTAGGGTGAATCTAAACGTTATTGCAAAGTTTTTCAGGTCTTGTTTATTCAGGTTTCAAGGTTTTTATATAGTCTGTCTCAGTTTGTTTCAGAGTTTGATGCAAAACGTAAGGTGAATCTAAACGTTATTGCAAAGTTTTTCAGGTCATGTTTATTCAGGTTTCAACGTTTTTATAAGGTCTGTCTCAGTTTATGTACCCTTTTCCGAGACTATCATGATTAGTCTGCTTTTTGTACGAAACGGTGAATCATTACATAGATGGATTTATGAAGAAAACTTTATCTTATTCTTTGAAATCTTCCCATTAGCTTCTGTCCGCTGAAAATATTGCCTGAAGGGAAAGAGGTGCGGATTTTGTAGAGTCATGAAAATTTCTCACCGCTAATGCAAGGGTTTGAGCATTTGTCAAAATTCAGGGTTTTAATATAAAAGCTAAAATAAGCCACCTCAGAAATGGTGCTAAAACGTCTCTAATGTAGGCTAAAACAATTATTAAATCAATGTTTGTGTAATTTGAACTAACAGTATAGCTTGGAAATCAAAATTGAGAAAAATCTATTTTGTAGTCTAAATGGGGTGTTTAGTTTTTTCGTCGAAGAAGTACAAACTGTCTAGGTCATTGTACGCCGAGGATTTATTCGCACATCAACAATATACATCATGAAATCATTTATATAGCACTATAATGATGCAGATTGTCGTTCCTAGCTAACTGGGACCACACTAAGGTAAACTAGACTCGACCAGTATAGACAACGCTACCTACCCAGACCCCTGCCCAGATGATCGCGCAGAAATTGCGAGAAGGCAGATGAACTTGTCTTCGACCCACTTCAAACTTACCGCGAAGCTTCAGTCTGATGTGATTTCCCCGGAACACTTTAGCAACCTACTTTCAAATCATATTTTCGAGTTTAAATTTTAGGCGAAATCTTCAATTAAGTTCTTGAATAGTGTGATGTCATACTTTGTTTGCGATACTTGGATATCATATAGTGAAATGCTGGTTTTCTGTAGACAAATGAACGGTGGATGTATAGTTGACAACAGTTTGGCCTTTAAAACAGTGTTTTGATGAAGTTTTTGAAGTCACCACGCATAGTTACCGCCGCATTAATTCTCCACATATACGGGTGTTAATTTGAAACACTTGGGCTTAAAATCTTTTGGCGACGACCACTTGCTTCAGCAGCCGTCCGGTCTTTAGCCGAGACCGCTTTAGCGTATTGGTAAAATTGCTCTAAGTGGTCCATCGTTCGATGAGAAGTACAATTTCCAGAGCATGCAGATGGAAGAATATGGTAATGGGATATTTCGGAACTGACCCGTAACGAAGCCTTAAGAGTGCGATGAAAACGCTCAATGGCCCCATTGTTCGTATGCTGGAAAACAGCTGGGTAATTTCTCGAAATACATAGCTTAAGCATAACATGGTTCCAGAGCGTTGACTCAAATTGGCTGCCCCGATCAGAAATCAATATTCATCCAAAATAATAAACCACTGTCGTAGCATTGAGTTTGCTACCGTTTCCGCTATCTCAGCCACATGCGCGACTTATAAACCTATCTAAATATATCACAAATAACAATTTGTTTACCAGTTTTCCTTCATGTTAAAGTGTGTGATGTTGGTTTACAAGACGCTTGTAAATATTCTAACTTCAAATCAGAAGGTTGCGTGGTCAAAAGGCTTCGTTTGATGGAAAAAATTTCTAGGGAACGCCACCTACAATCACTGAACCAGGCTACCTCAAGGTTTTGCTTTGTAGACATCTATTTTTTCAAGGGGATACTAATGCTTGCCAGGGTTTTCACCGCCACTCCTCTAATTTGAAAAACCCAAGCTGTAGTAACAGGCAAACTTACAATTCTCTGGCTAGTCCAAACCTCGGAATTTATAACCAGGGGGTGCCGGATTTTGCTCAGAGGGGCCAATGTTTTGCCGGATTTTGTCGCGTTTAGACGTTAATTCTTCTCAGCAGGGATGCTCTGAGCCGGGGGTACCTATGTTTTGCCGGGGGCAGCCGAAAATTCCGGCCCCCCCACTTTGGACTAGCCAGATTATTTAGTTTTAGCATGTTTTATAAGTTTCCTTTTATATAGACAATTGCATTGAAGTTTGAATTTCTAGAAGGTGAAACACAGTAGACTCTCGGATCAATGCGACGAGGCGTTGCGAAATCGCAAATTTGTTGCACCAACGATTGATCTGAATTTGCTGGAAATGTGCTATCCGCCAATCATTCAATCGGGTGGTCGCTACAATTTGAAATTTAGTGTTTCGAGGTAAGAAATTTGGTCAAACTATTAACTTGGTAATAGATGTCGGCATGGTTATATTGCGTGGCTGCGTCGACTATTTAATAACTCAGATGGGCACTGTTGTGGTCGGTTTACGACGCACTGCGCTGGCGTTTTGCTATGCTAGAAATTGATGTAATGGGGAGTGGGTAGCAAAGTTGGCCTTTTTTCTTTAGTACTGGCTAAATCATGCTTTAAACAGGGTTATGGGCTTGTAGTTCAAAACGAGTTCAAAATCTAAATTCCCAGAATTTAAAACTTGCCTCAACTACTATCTATCTGGGGTTTGACGTACGGGGGTATGGCGCCCCAATGGTTCCTAGACCCAAAATTTTAAAATTTGTTCTGACGTCTTAGGCTGCTGATAAGTTTCACTCAGGGGTTTTCGGGCATGGTAAACTTATTGCCGGTGTTGGTTTTGCTCAGTGACCCATGGTACGGGGGTATGACGTCCCATGGTTGGGGGTCAGAGGTAAAAACGAAGGTTTTTAGGACCCTTCACGGAAGCAAGATTATTTTTATCTTAACATTTGATTTTTTATCTGGTTGGTTTTATTTCATACTAAAATGATAAATGCCGATGCCTCTTTTTGTTTTTCATTATGACTACGGTTCTGAATTTATGTGGTTTGAGGTACAGGGGATATGGCGCCACAATGGTTTCTCGACCCAAAATTTGAAAATTTGTTTTGACGTCTTGAGCGGCTGATAAGTATCACATGGGGGTTTTCGGGCATGGGAAACTCAATACCGGTGATAGTTTTATTCTAACTTGTGCGGTATTGTGTGATGTCCATATATGGCATATCGACGTATGCTATCGAGAGCTGATTCTTTCCTATGCTTCACTACGTTCTGCAATCTCGATGGAGTTACTAAATAAATTTCTTATTCTTGCCTCAACTACTACTAGAGAATTCTCATATTCTGCAAAATTGGCATCCCCTTTGAGAAGAGGGAATGCTGAACCTCCGTGACCAAACAAAACCTCGAATCATATGCTTCGCTATCGAAATATTGCGAAATGTTAAAGGAACTTTATATTTTGGTTTCCACTTTTCCAGTTTTTATTGCATTGTTTAAACTAGTTCTCTCAGAATGTATATAAAGCCGGGAGACAGATAAACAGAAACCTGGACAAACCGGGAGAACGCCGAATCATTTTGCGTGGGCACCCTGATCAAATTCGCTACCATTGTAATCCCAAGTTATTTTGTTTCATAAACGCTCTGGCCTCACAAATGTGAGGCTGAATCTCATCCGAATTGAAGATTGGTCTAACAAATCCTCCAAGGCTATCTTTCAAGCCATAACCGCGTTCATTATGACCAGTCCGACGGGGAACGAAGGTATTAATAAGGCATTTATAAATCGTCGCCATATAAATATACGTTGGTAAATGGGGAAACAATCTCTAAATAGTCAAGCTGTAAGTTCTCCATTGAAGCAAAACGTCGAACGCTTGTGGAACGAATATCTTTTACCGTGTTATTGTCTCACACACCTTGATAGTGAGTCATTTCACTCACTAAATATCGAAAGCAAGAAAAACGCTGAACCCCCTACGACAAACCTGAATTTTCATTCAGTCGCTGAAATAACAAAAACAAGTGTTCCTTGCGCACCCTTTTGAGTGAGCGCTATTTTTGGCCAAATACATCTGCGAACATTTTATATTTAAATGCTGATAAAACAAAAAGGCTTGCCAACCCCTAACATAAGTAACAAAGCAATTATTTGGACTGGAACATGAAATGAAGGTAGAAATCATTATGACAACGGCATTCAGCAAAAAACTTTTCAAGACAAACTAAATTTATGGAATACATACCTAGTCGCAAATTTCGTAAATCGATATTTCGTCTTAAGAGTATATAACATAGTTTACCTTTGTGACGTTTAAAACAATTTTTTACGTTTCTAATTTAGTAAAAAAATTTTTGAAGTTAAAAATTAATATCTTAGACAAATTGGAGGTTCAGTGTTTTGGTAATACAGATGTTCAATACAAATGAAGACAGTTTTTTGTTATTCAAACGGAGCGAGCGCAGCGAAGGAAGGTTCCACTGCGCTGAGGTAAATCATGAAAATTTTTTTGCATGGTTATGTTTTTCATATATAATCTTTGGTGTTTTATGGATTTCGACAAATTTTTTTATTCTATAACAAATGTGATGAATTGCCCTTTAGTTGAACAGGAACAGCTCTGACCCCATCTTCGGTGTTAAAATGGCAAAAACAGGTTTTAAGGGTTTTTTTTACCAAATCTGGCCATACGGGTACCAGTGTTTCGCAGCCTCGCGACACAGGCTTCGCATCGAAGACCGTACGCCAGCTTCGCCGACACGACGTTTTGTAGGATCACTCCTTATGCAATCCTTCGTGGCCGAATATCGTTCAATCGTCGAAACTTTGTAGAAATAGCGATGTTTCAATTTTTTGCATGGTATTGCGTGTTTTACCATACAATGATTTCTGGTTAGTTATCAAGCACGTTGCATACCACGAATTTACGTTCTACAGCCGAACTACCGAGTTTTAATGCGTTCCTGACAGAAAAAACATTTTCGTTGAAACGTAATGTTGTTTACGGGTGTTGTAACCTATACATTTAGTGTTATTTGGAGATTTTTGTGATTGAGCAATGTTGCATTGATAACTAATTCTGAAGCAATAAATAAATATTTTCACTGGGCTACGGCTTAATAAGATTACCTATGTAAAATGAGCAATTATTCGTTTGTTTGGTCATAGCTCGAAACAAAAATAATTGATGAACGTTTTTTAATGAGACATGACCTCGAGAAGCGTTTCGCGTTTGAGATTTTAGTTTTATTTGTGTTGCAGCGACGACGAATTTCTGAAATTTGACAGCATCATTTGTTGCCTGGGCGTGCGGTACAAATACTACTGCTCGAATATTGTTCGAACGATTCTGGTGGACCCGCCAAAGCTGCTACAGGACGTGTATTCGCTAATCCTTGAGGCCGAGGAGAAAATACTTGACGCTCTTAGGCCGGGTAAGTTGACCAGGTCATTGGGGTTAAAGGGCATTTTTGCTTTTGTTTTCGTGGTAAATGAGATGGGAAAATAATACCAGCTCCTTTTGGCCGTATAAGAGGGTCTAATGGGCTCGGGTCGGGTCAGGAAAGGCTCTGTCAAAACATAAATTCTTCTTTGTATTTTACCAACCGGTGCAGATATTGCGCCCATTTTGAAGAGCTATTGAGGCTTCATAAAACTGTTTAAAACTTGTCCTGGAATCCTTTGGGTCCAGGAATTGAGTCCAAAAGGGTTTTTAAGGCCCAAGAGACCCAAACTACACGAAAATGCAATATGTCTGTAATGGCTCAAGCATTTTGGTGGAGCAATTCACCTTCTAGTTAAGCTGCAGACGATGTATCGCTAGTTTCATTATATAATGACGCAGTCAAGTTGACCAAAACGGGTTTTTGAATGTAAAATGTTTCCAAAAACTTAGAATACGGGAAACTGGAATATTTCCTGACCCTGCCAAGCTATATAGGTCATATTGGGCCCATTTTGTTGAGCTATTCATCCTCAACATATTGTGATTACCGATGTTTTCTATATTTACGCTGCTGAGTTGAGTCAAAGCGGGTTTTGAATGGGCCCAAGAGACGGAAAATACACAAAAATGGCAATATCTTCAGAATCTTTCGAGCTTTGTGGATGTTATGGGTCTTATTTTGTACATCAATTTAGCCTCATTATCATTATTTATGCTGTTAACGTGGGTCAAATTGGCGTTTGAATGTGATCAAGAGTCCCAAAGTACACGGAAATTGCCATATAACCTGAACCACTCAAGCTTTATTAGTGGATCTCATTTTGTAGATCAATTCATCCCTTTGTAGCTGCAGCCGTTGTTTTTATTTCCAGTGCAGGGTTGGGTCCAAATGAGTTTTCGAATGGACACAAAAAATCTAGAATGCACGAAAATGGCATTATCGTCACAACCACTGGAGCTGTATGGATATTTTTTAAATCTCATTTTGTATAGAAATTCGTCTATATAGATGCACATTGTAAGTCCCTAAATACACAAGCGTATATATATCTTATCAATTATTAAAACAACGCCTAGGTCATCTGAAATATTCTATATCATATTCAACTCTCAGAACTCACCACCTTGGCGCTGAGACGAGCTACTAATGAGCAGAGTGTCATATCGATGCAGCTCTTTGATGTCATTTTCTTCAGGTGCGGTATTCGCTGAATTATACGAGAAAGCTTATTCGCACATCAACTCGAGTCGACCTGAACTCAGCAAGCAGTTGACTAAAAGCTTTGGGTACGTTGAACAAAGCAACATTTTGGAATTTATTCGTCGACTTTGCTTTAAAAGCATTTCTTTTTATAGTGCAGTAATCAGCATGTGGCGAAATTTTACCGCCTGTCTAGTTTCAGTGGCGGCCGGAAAATTTGTTCCAAAGTAGCCGGTCCTGACCTGATTTTCACAAGCCTTATTCAGTAAATAGCTTGTTTTTACTGCAGGGTTTCACAGGGGGAAGAGGCAGCATTCCAGTACGATGGGCGGTAACCCCTAAACCTTGTCGCAGACCTATTAGACATTTGACTATTAGCATTGAATATTGCTACAATAACTATTTTTAATTTGGTAAATTTAAAAATTGCTTTTATAAAAAACGTGATAGGATTTGAAAAACTTACGAACATTGTAGTTGTTCCAATTATGTGTACCGTATGGAACTTGCTAATGCAGCAGCTAAATAGCTTTCAGTTGTACGCATTTAGAAAACTTGATGCTGCGCTGAGTCCGTTGGGCTGGTATTTTACTTAATAAAATTTACCTTAATGCTTTTATGCGAATGGCGACGAAACTGTCAGGCAGTATTGGAGAGGCCAATCATGTTATCCTGCAGCATGTATATACCAGTAACAATGAATATGCACTGTGAACATATGAGCCAGATTGGATTAGTTTTTAATATGTTACATTCTGTAGTTACAAAATTGTTCTTTTAGACTATGCACCTACATTCCCGAAAACTGATAATTTTGCAGAAACACAGTTACTTTTGGTAACACTGGACTGAGTTTCTGACGACACGGTTAAAATCACCATTAGAACAATATTTATGACCAAAAGTTTTGATTTTTATATGCCATTTGATGAGCTCAGTCGAATGGAGTCAAAATAAGTGGGGTCTTTCGGTTTGCCGGTTAGAGAAGGCTTAGGATTTTGCTTAAGTGATGGTAGCTCCTTAACCAATTTTATCATCTTTCGACTCATCTCATCAACGCTGTTCGAATGGCATTTTAAATTATATATTAGCTGAAATTACATTGGGCTGGGTGCTATAGCCAAGAAGACCCAAGAAGCTTTAGCATAGATTTTGCACTAAAATAATAATTTTCCCTGATTTCTCCTCACAGGAGCCCTTAACTTCAACCATACCATGCGGGGTACGTTCGAATTATACCGGTCCAACTCGGTAACAGAGTATGGCTTACGTAGAAGTAATTAGCCTATGCTTCGCTAACATAAATTGCGTCAAGCACCAGCCGGTGCGCTTTAAACTTTGTAAATCCGGTGAAATTGAAGTAAAGTAACGTTATCTTCAACGCAAGTAGAAACTGCTTCCTTGGCAATGAACTGTATTTATTGAAACGGTGCGAGCTGCATCACAGTGTGTCTCATTTATAGCATTCTGATTAGAAAGTTATCATCATTTTCATCTAACTGACGGGCACTGTTTGTCCAACGCTAGCCTAAACAGTGTCTCTGACCACTGATCAGAAAATTACCTTCTATCTATTATTTTCTCTTAGAATCATATAAACCAATAATTTTAAGTTTCCTACAGAAGAACATGCAACAAACGTATGTGTAGTAAAGGGAGGCGACTGGAGACAGAGCGAAAGAGTGTATTCTACGCTCCAAGCTTTGTAAGCACATTCGATTTGACGCAGTATACGCAATGGTGTATAGCGGAAGACATTTTTTGCTCTGAATGTCCAAAAACCGACATTTTTGATCGATAAATAAACATTATTAGCTTTCTCAGTCTCTTTCAAGTTTCAGAAACGCAATAATACCATCGCAATACATTAAGTTTAATGTTAAATTTATTTTTAATGCATTTTAAATCCACTATACCTTGATTTCTTCCATCATCTGTTTTACTATATATAAATTTCGAAGACCAGGTTCCGGATCCGGCTTAAATGGACGGTTCCGGTTCCGATTATTCCCTGGTATGCAGGTGATTATAGGTCATGCTATCCTGAATGATTATCTCTTTAAGTTAAAACTAACGGATTAAAAAACTGTGATCACTGTGATAGTCCAGAAACTGTATCTCACTATTTATGTGAATGCAGAAATTGGTTGAATATCCAACGTAAGGTGTATGGCGCAGATTTTATGGAATGGCCCAAGTTAAAAGAAATGATTTATTTAGGATGCTTAGGTTTATATTGCTTACAGGCCTACTGACGCCTGTTAGTTAGGTTTCCGAATGAAATAGATGTTGGGTAAATGGGCAAATATATTGCATAACGGTGCATTGCACCTAACCCAGATTTTGCATATATCTATCTATCTAATGCATCCTCCTACCGCGGATATTGATCCTTGAATTTTGTCTCCAGCACTTAATTCCAGGGATTTTTTGATAGACTGTTGTGTTTGTAGCCACCGGATCATAGCCATTAGTATCGAGAATAACATAGCTAAATTGAACGGATTTTATTTATATTTATTATGTGTACAGGTAAGCGGTTACAGTAGTATAGTGTGGTATTTATTGGCTCAATTGCGTTAATTATTTATTGTTTCAGCTTTGGGACGGGAATCGAATTTCGTGAAAGTAGTCTTGTGATTTCGCCGAAGAGCACGGCCCAAGTTGTCGTAGGCATGTATATACATTCGTTGTTTTAACAGTAATTTGTTTTTTGTTATCACGAAAATTTCTGTTTAAGATGGTGCTAAAATTATCTTTTGAGTTTTGGTTTTTTTTGTAATTTCGGCCGACATCATTTATTTCGCTAAGTGGTAATATGTCCGAAACGCCTAATGCCTTTAGTTCACCGTATTGACGCACTTGATGCTAAAAAATTGTTTGTGTTGGTTTTGACAAATGGCCCGTGTGAATGTGGATGTGCGTCTAAATTTGGTGGGTCAAAAACCTAGTGGGTAACTGCGAAAACGATCGCGACTAACGCGGGCAAAAACAACGCAAAACTGAAGAGTTTCACACTGTTCAGTAGAGTCGACCATCATCGATTCTGGATAGTAGTTGCAGAATGATGTTAAGATATTTTTGCAGGAATGGTTGTCACTATCAACGTCGGTATTAGCGATATATCAGGTGGCGGCGGAGACAAGAAATTTGCAATCTTCATCGGCAATACGGCTCATGTCAACGAGGTTAGTTCTGGGCTGTTGGCTTCGTTTTCACTCAAAACTAATTGCCTTGTATCACCGCTACATTTCTGGCATGATTAAATGCATCTGGCTGAGTCCTGCCAGTATTCTATACTCGAGAAGCTCATGAAAATACACTTGCTCAGTCGATAAAAGGAATGTCTAATTGCTCATGTTCTCGCCCACAGGTCATCCTCATTCAATAGGTCATCATTAATAACTCTGCGTCGGCTTGTTTTCACAGGAAGCTCACCAATGTCGGGTAATGTCCCTTATTGGGAATAATACAAAAGAGCAGCTCAGGAATACACGACTTGCTCAGTCGATACAAGCAATACTCTGACTAGCTGATGTGCTTTCAAGTTGGCACCATAACTGAAGTATTGATGGATTTTAGTAAAAATACACTCTTGGCTTGGAAATTTCGCAATTAGAAATTTTGTTTCGACCAGCGAACTAACTGACTGGGTTGCATTTACAGCATTTGATGACTGTGCAACTCGAAAAATAGAGCTCGCTATCGTGAGCAAGACGATGCGAAACTGGCGAAATTAATTTAGGAAAAGTACTTGCTTGGGACTTGAGTTTTGTTCAACGTACAAAAGCGATGACAAACTTAAAATTCAAAGATAAATTTACAGTCACGGGTAAAAATAAATGTCCAAAGAGCGAACACAAACATCTAAAATTCGTTTACGTTCGTTTGCGTTTCGCATTCCATTTGTTATGCGCTTATTCTGGTTTAACCAAACAACTGGGCTGGAGCCTGATTTTTCGGTACCCCTGGCTAAAAACGGGTGCCCCGTTCGGGGCCCCCTAGTCGGATTTTTGCTACTGCCGGCAAAAAAGCATTATCAAAATTTTTGGCTTCTCGTCCCCTCCCCGTAAAAACGCCCCCAGAGACATAACTGTTTTTCAAGAATTCTTTTCCGAAGTTAGAAATTTGCAAAACATTGGTCGAAAAGTAAATTTTAACATCAATATAGGCGTTTGTGCAACGTTATTAACAATTTTAGTGTTTTTTCGCTGAAAAATATTAAGTTTTTAAAATTTTCATTTTCCGCCCTCCCCAGTTCACGCATCCACACTGGCAAAATTTTCGGCGAATGGAGAAATCTGTTATTTTTGTTCGTGAGTGTATTTTATGAAGTGTGGGACGGTTTAATGATGTTTGCTCAGCATCACAGATAGCGTTCACATTGCGTCGATTCGTCTCCATGCAATCCAATCGGAGTATTTTGTGCTAACATTTTGATCTGATGTTGCATTTTATAGGACGGACCAGCTACTAGCTTAACGGAAGCTGCGAAGAAGAAAACGAAAAGCGCTTGTCTGTTTTTCAAGGTGAGTCGCCTTTGCTGATTTGTTTATTTTGGGTCATACATAATTGAATATTTATAATTTACAGAGTAGCCGTAACTGTTTTGAAGATTGCAATACCAGAGATAGAGCTAAATATTACACGGTAAGGCCAAAACGCCATCGGGAAGCAGAACTACGTTTTATTGAAACTGTTTGGACAAGAGAGAACCCAAAAGTTTACGTTGTCCAAAATTACCCATATTAAATGCGCTTTTGTGGATTACCGCGACTGGTATTGTTTGCTAGGTGTGCTAAAATCCACGTGGTTCTTCTACGTTGTTATTGACTAATTTATTTGTTCTAAATCGAAGTCTAGAACCAGCTTTATTAGATGTACCATTTCTTTTGCGTTTATTTTTAGTTAACGTGATACGCTAGCTTTCTATTGTATCTGTCAAACGGATTAGAAACATCTCTTGGTTACTATAAAATTGTATTTTATACCCCCTTTATTGCAATGTGTTTTGTGGGACGCTGCTCGGGAATTGTATCTCATAGAGATCATAGAAAAAGGCACATTTTTATATCGGAGAGTAATAAAAGAGACAGTGATTGTAAGCTCACAAGAGAAGCTTTAAAACAACACTCGTCCGATAGCTTTATCCAGTTGTTATCCGTAAGTCTGTTATTTCCTGATTTCTTGAAACGTAGCACCGACGGCGTTAGCATGAATTTCACTTCCGCTAATAAAAGTTGCACATTTTTGTTTAATGAGCAACAGGTTTGTTATGTTTGCCACTCTGTTGATTGCGTACCTGTACTGAACGTATATCTTTTATTTTTTCAGTCGGAAGATGATGAAGATAAAGAAAAGTCGAAAGACAACGATGTTTTAGATGTTTTATCAGCGGTTGGCAAACGCTCAACGGTTGTGCTTCAAGAAAAAATGAGGGTAAGACACAGTTAGCCTCATATCACAAACGATTAGTTGTGTCTGGTGTAACTCTGGTGGTTTGATCTGATGGTACGATTTTTATTTTATAAAATCCTTCCTAGAACGTCTGTGGCTTTATAATGTATACGTGAAACTATGTATTTGAATCGTCATTATTTCGCTGCAATGCTTCTGTTATTTTGCCGTTTGTTTTCAGAACAAGATGTCGTCGGAAGATAAGCGGAAAGAGCATCAAAAAGAACTTGCTGAGGTTCTAAACACCGAAGCGCGACAACGAATCGAGGCGGCAAAAAACAAAAACATTGACTCAACGTGAGCAAATTTTATATGCTTTTGGAAGGACGATATCTCGAACGAGGAAATATAATCGCCACGGTGGCTTCGGCTGAGTTCGTAACCCTGGGGATCCTTGTATCGGCGGTTATTTAACATCCAAATTTTTCCGTCTACTGACTTTACTAAAACGTATTTTATACTGATATAGTTATAAGAAGTATTTATGTTTCTGAGAGATTTCACCACCAAGCTGAAAAGTCTCTTATGTTTTCTTTTTAAAATAGAAATCCAAACTACTTTTTAAGTACTACTGTTGCTGTTTTGTAAACTATGTTTCGATAATTTTTATCATTGACGATTCCTTGTTTCAGGATCCGCAAATCAAACGTATCGTATAAGACCTTTCAGAATTTGCCAAATGATCCAGACGTCAAGTTTTTGCGCATATTCGTTGGTAAGTATGTGTGTAAAAGAGTCTATTCTGAATCGTGGGCATAGACAGAAGTTTCCATATGGGAGTGGGCACAAGATTTGCTACGTAGGGCACAGCGTAGCCCCGCCAGGCGTCCCTGTAGCTACGCTCCTGTTCTCAATAAAGTATTAGACATTCATAATACCTTGTTGAAAAATACCTAAGCATACATTTTCTAATGGTGTTAAATGGAGAAATGTGTAATTTTTTAGAATATTTGGGGTTTGATGTTTTCGGAAACCTTGCTCGAACACCGCTGCTAAACATGTTGTGAAGGGGAATTTGAGAATGACAAAACGTTAGAGAAGCTTTGTATCTCCATATTCCTTAACGATCGAAAAGATTTGTTGGGCTTGAAATTATTCCTATTGACTGCCTCATTTTTTGTTGTTAGTAAATTTATTTTAATCAGACTAAATGTAACATTGAGAAGCAGCAATATTAAAGATTGCATCTCGAATTTTGAACAGTCGCATAACCCAACAATAGCTGTATATTGGAAGTGCATTATTCGTCTTGGTTGTCCCGAAGCTGGCATTTTTGATTTGTTTTCAATGCTGTTCTAGATAAGCGAACTGAGTCGGTGATATTGCCGGTGTTTGGAATTCCGGTGCCGTTCCATATTTCGTCGATTAAGGTTAGTTTAAATTAAAATTGATTTTTTTACTTTAAAGGAGTGTTATTCTATTCAGCGGGGATTTTCATCACTAACACACGATTTACTCAGAATATTTTTGTTTGTTGGTCCATTCGGCCTGGTGTTACATGAGGCTACATAAGATTAGATGAAATCGATTTTTATGTAGCAAAACGCTCTTTCAGTTAATCGATCCCATTAATCTACTTTTAGTGCTGCATGGTCTGAATGAGTATCAATGTCGTCCATCAGAGTAACGCCGACATTATAGCGGTTTAGAACATAGTAAGAGATACCTGATTTTCAATAGAAGGTATTGCAGATCTGGTTTTAGATTTGCTTGGGCGGCATCGTTTTAGATTCTTTTTTTCATTTTTTGAGTTACTGTTTTCGCAGTTGCTATGTGTTAATAACTTGCTATTTTAGAGTATTTCCACATCGGTCGAGGGCGATCACACCTATTTACGTGTCAACTTTTTCCATCCGGGCGCCTCGTTTGGTGGGCCGCGTGAGGTATTTCCACGACCCGACGCTACATTTATTAAAGAACTGTAAGTTTTTGCTTGTAATGATGGCGTAGCGCACTCTTTTTTCATTGATTGTTGTAGTTGTTATTTTTAAGGGTGAAACAATCTAGAATTTTGCTCCAGTTTTTTGCCGTTTTGTCAACTGGAAATGCCTGAAATTTGAGGTACTAATTTTTTAAGCAATGGGTTGTGGTGGACTGCGGATTTTTTCGGATTGTGAGAGTGTCTAAAGTCAGACAAATCCTCAGTTGGAAAAGCCATGGAGTAAATTGTGATTTTGAAAAGGCTCTACAATCAATGAGGTTCATAATATATGAAATATCATTAAGAGGTTCATCGCCGCATATCCCTGTAGTTGAAGTCATATTGCTGTTTCCAGTAAACCTTTGATGATATATTTAAATTCTTTTTTGGTTAAAAAATTTTGCTGTTTGAAATAAACGTCCTGTTTTGGGGTCGAACACAAGCTGGCATAGGCTACAGTGTTGTTCATATTATTTACTATGCAAAACACATTTCAATTACAAAGTCGTATAATATCAAATTTGTAAAAAATAGATTTTCGTGACATGAACTCACAACATAATCACTTATTAGTATATAATGGTTTTCTAAATAGTTCACGTGTTTACAAACACATCCAATAGTAGTGATCGTTCAGATGAAAAATTCAAATCAAATTCAAACATTCAATTCTAATTTTTCTATCATCTTAACTTCGCCTTGTCATTATATTTTTACCACTATTGTAATTTTAGAACGTACCGAAGCAGCAATTTAAAAGAACCCGGCGAAATGTCGGCACCGTCGAGTAACTTGAACAACAATTTTCGTCTTATCAAAGACGTACAAAAGAAATTCCGCGCTCACGAAGCCGAAGAGAAGGAAAAAGAAGTAAACGGCATTCATAACGGATTTCTGTTTTAGCTACATTAACGGGCTTTATTTTTTGAAAATAACTCTATGATTTAGTAGGTTATTTTGTAGCTGAGTGATTTTTAAATAATTATCAGTGGAGGGTTTGATTTTATGTCAATTTTCAATAATGTGAGGACTTATGTATTGCCTCAGAACAAGTTTCGGGTGAATTTTCATAACTTCGTCGGATTATTTCGTCTTGTCTATTTTTTGTTATTAGTCGGTTATGCGCAAAATTTGTCAGCAGTTCGATGTAGACTTTGGCATGAACGAATTGTTCGAGCGCGACCGTTCCTATCTGATGTGGCGAAGATAGTCTGAGCCTAGATCACTGTATTTTATAGGAATGATCATCCCTGTTTACAATATCACACCGAACGTCTTTTTCCGAAAGTATCTCTGAACTTTAATTTATAGGAAGTTTTTACTTCAATTTCAGGGCGTTGTAAAACAAGACAAGTTGGTGCTAAGTCAGGGCAAAGCGAATCCACGTCTGAAGGATCTTTACGTGCGACCAAACGTCATTACCAAGCGAATTTACGGCTTTCTCGAAGCTCATGTCAATGGTAGGTGCATTCGGAACAGGCGTCTCAGTCGGGCTGTTTGCTCTAAATTATTAGTTGATTTGTCTCGATGCTAGATTTTTTGTAACAGGGACATTGGTTCAGATTGACTAGACTAGGAAACATTCTAATTTATTGCTCCGTATGGCGCTAATACTAGTATCGATGCATTATTTC